>JANVCQ010018607.1:0-12598 GCA_025531925.1 Erythroxylum plowmanianum
TGATTTGCCCATTAATGTATTACAAGTATTATTTCAGAATGTATGTGATTATGGGATATGAATTGTGTTTGTGTATGAATCTTATTGGGTTGCTTTTAGATTGAATTGAATCAAGATATGAATGGAAATTAAATATGATTGTGTTGGATTTCGGACGGGAGGTCCGGGGATTCTGAATTTGGATTAAGAATTATTGAAGTGTATTAGGTATAGATTTGTGTTTGTGTATGCTGGGTTTTCGGACGGGAGGTCCGATGAATTTGTGTGAATTGGTTTAGTATATAGAAGTGCGTTTAAATCCCTTTGCAGGTTTTGGGTTTTATAAAATACAACCGTTATGCTACCCGATTTTTGTGAAATAATGATTGAGTAAAGAATGAAAATAAGAATAAGTTTTGTTAAAGATGAAATTGAGATATTGCATGATTAAGAAAAATTATATGTTTTGAGTTTTGGATTTGAGGATGAATTTTCCAATTGAGGTAAAATTGTATTGATTAGCATGTGCTTGAATGAAATGAGAAAGAAAAAAATTTATACCGCATTTCGAATTGTGTTAGACTAAGATTTCCAATGCGATAGTCTTCTAAAGTATTTGTTCTCGGATGTCAGAAATTTGTTCAGTTCGATTCCGCTTTCCGATATATGTTTTTGCTTTTGATCCTGATATGTTTTCGTCAATCCCGAACCTTTCGATTCGCTTTCGATTCGACTTTGTTTCATTTTTTGCCTTCCATTTTCCATTCTTTCGATTAGGATCCGATTCCGAGATCGGTTCCTAACACTCTCTCTGTCATCTTTAGCCATGGTTCAGCCTCTTTGGGATTTGTAGTCCCGTTGAAATCGACAGCTCCATACTTGCAGAGCTTATCATACTACCCACTCCTCTACATTAGAGCTTGCATCGGAACTTGAGACCCTTAGCCCATGGCATATGAGAAAGTCTGAGCATAGGCTTGAAAGAAATGTGGATCCATGGGGTTTGCTTAAGGCATCGAAGGAGGCGGTGGAGGCACTTCCTGTTGCATACAAGTGCCTCAGAATCCAAAACAAAGTGTGTCCCTGCATCTTGTAGGACATAGGATTCATTCGTGCTCCCTTGGTGAGAGCCAAATCGAGTCAGAGCTCCTCGAGTTCTTTTTCGAGGCGGCATAATCACTCCTTCAATCTACAACCACTGAAAATCTGTAGTGCATGCAAAACAGTTTCAGATCATGTATAACAATTCCAAACATTGCAAGTTGTTCATTTAAAATACTGCATATTCACTTCATGTCCAAAAGTACCCATTTCATGCCTAGGATACTCCTAAACCTAGTCGCTCTGATACCATAAATATTGGGCACCGATTCTGGAACCCAACTCTAGCTTTGATACCATAACTAGTGGATCCTGCTTCTAAAGCCCAACATCAAAGCCTGAAGTTTCTGGAGCCCAACAACCCATAGTCATAAAGCATGAGTGGGCTTCCTTGTGGGGTTATTTCAATGACTTCTCATTAGCCATCGCCCCATACAGGTGATGTGCCCACACCAGTTAAACTCCAAATCATAATTTGACTTCTTCAAAACAATTGTGGTTTTTTGCCTTTTGTTTATTTTGAAATAGGAACCATCCCATTCGGAGCTCCATAGCTTAAAATATGCTTAAAAGAAATCCAAAGTGTGCTCATAAATTTTTATTGATAGATAGGAAAATGTGTTAGGAATCTATCGCTTCAAGAATCACTTAATTTGGAGGTCGGATTATGAAGTTATGGCCAAAAGAATCAACCATGCTCATGTCCTCAATCATGTTGTATCTATCTAGGAAAAATTAGCATAACTTTCTCTAAAGACATTAGATTGGAGTGTCCTTTAGATGGTTTTCAAGAAGACGTCAAGATCTACAACTTTTATAAAGACTTTGAAGACAAATTCTATTGTATAGATGGTCAAATTTGGACCAGATGATAAGGTCAGATGAACAATGCACCAAACAATATGACGTCATCAAATGATGCGTCATCCCCAGATGATACACCCTCATCAGATGAAGCGTCCTACCAAACAATACATCCTCACCAGACTGAGTGTCCAACCAGACAATACGTCCTCTCTAGACAAACAGACAAAGCGTCCTCATCAGATGAAGTATCCTCACCAGAAAATATGTCCTCACTTGACGATGCGTCTGGCGCACTCACTAAACCATATGATGTCATCAGACGATATGACATCATCAGACGATACAAACTATACTCCTGAGCATCTCCACTTATAAGGATCATAAATTTCGACTCCAATGTCCAAAAATTTCATACTTTATACCATTGGAAAGCTAGAAAGATATGCTATAGCTTTCCAAAAGACAACTTTGACTAATTTAGCCTAAATTAGTCCAGTTTTTTCCATGAAGTCAGTACACAATTTATACACCTATGAAAGACTTGAAATTTTTAATTTCGCAAACTTGGAATATCCTGAGCTTAACCATTCAGGTACCAAATTGACTTTGTTAAACTCTCAAATCCCAACTCATTTGTCTCATCACCTTCAACTACATCGGATCAGTCATAATTCCTATCTTCCTTCCCGTAACATCTCACTTATGCGTATATATATATGTATATCAACGATTTATGCTCCAAAATCATCAACTCAAGATGATAACTTCTTCACGTATATCTAAATTTCAACTCACATCATCCATGCACCATTCACACTTCATTAACATCAAAAGAATAAAGTTTTTACAACACTTTAGTGGTCATTTCGAGCCACCTTACATCATAGTCCAAAAATACCAACTTTAAAAGAACAATAATTTCTCAAAATGCGACTAAAACCTTGTTTTACATGATCTAACTTCAAAAGAACAAAAATGCAAATTGGAGTGATGCCTTGACTTTTGACTTGATCACTCGATATCTTGTTCGTTGCCTATAGATGGGGAGGAATGGGGGTGAGCTTAAAGCTCGTGAGTAACAGTTTTATAATCGGTAACAAGCAAAAACCATTAAAAACCTTTATGATCAAAGCCAATTTCCCATTGAATCATAAAACATAAAATTTATAACTTATTCAGCCAATTCACAAATCACATAAGTCATACATCCATTAGACTTTGCCAAATACATCATAACCAATCAAACCCATCAAAATCAATTAAACACATCAGAACGGTTTCAGTGGATATGTAACAGAACGTACTACACATTTCCCATAAGGGTCTTGTGTAATCGTGAACAGAACGTACTATCGTAATCCCACAAAATGGTCTTACGTAGCTATAAAATTATGGGAGTCCGTGAAGGAGCTCCATGCCACTAGCGAGCAAGCGGGAGAAGCATTTTTAATTAAGTGCACTTGCCTGAAAGAACAAACCACCACAAACCCACATAACATGTTATTCATGAACAGAAAACAGTTTGCCCAATTGGCACATTTTTGGAAAACTTGATTTCATATATTTGGTATCCTTTCAAAATCATTTCCATTTTTGTTTCATTGTTCATGAACAAAATTCATACACACAACATTTAGCACTT
The DNA here is from genome assembly GCA_025531925.1 of Erythroxylum plowmanianum. Classification (NCBI taxonomy): domain Eukaryota; kingdom Viridiplantae; phylum Streptophyta; class Magnoliopsida; order Malpighiales; family Erythroxylaceae; genus Erythroxylum; species Erythroxylum plowmanianum. Next base: position 3,530 of record JANVCQ010018607.1, read on the forward strand.
TCTCAAAGCATTTAAAGAACAATAAATGCACATTTACAAGTAGTTGAAAACATTCATTCCCTTTTCTTGAAAGAAACATTGATGGCTTATTATTCAATTATAAAAATGTAACCCACTTTAGTCCCCTTGATTGAAAACTTACTCAAGGATGTCTTTCCTCTGGCTTCTCTTGCCTCTCTTGCCTTCCTTCAAACATTAGCAAAAATCTCCATTCAAAAAGAACTCCAATTCAAAAATCCAAAGAAACCTATGCATGAAATTGACCTTAGAATACTTAAACCCATACATTTCCTAAGCTCTTTGAACCAACACCCTTCCAAAAATCCAAAAGATTTAACATAAACTTACCTTGAATCTTCACCAAATAATGAATTTCTTGACTCTAATGGAAGCTCTAATCTTCCTCGTTCTTTTTCCCTTCTTGAACATCTTCAAAATCACTGTTTAGAACTAAGAAAAATTGAAACCTAGTTGACCTCCCTTCTTTTCTCGTCTTTCTGTCTTTTTCGTGCTTCTGTCTTCTCTCTTTTCTCATTCACGTTTTTGGCTTCTTCCAAATGCAAGACAACAATTCTTCTCCCCTTTTATACCCTCAATGATTGTACAATGTCCATTTTGCCCCTCCTTTAATGCTTTATGGTTTTTAAGCTTAATTGATCTTCCCAAAATACACCTTATGCAAACTTACCACCTTAACACTTTAATTCCCTTAGCCTATATCATATTATCTTACTCACATTAACATGTTAATTAATTCCAACATACATTAATCTAGCAAGACTACAAAATTAATCAAATCATGTTTATTTATCATGAAAAAAAATTTCAAGGGCCAACATCGATTGTATCTCTTAGGCTCTAAGGTGATCATTTTCATAGATCACGCTGCATTTAAATATTTATTCACCAAAAAGGACACAAAATCGAGACTTATTTGATGGGCACTATTATTACAAGAATTCAACATCGAAATAAGAGATAACAAGGGAGTAAAGCATATGGTAGCTAGCCACTTATCATGCTTTGAAGGAGGGGAAATTAAGCAAAATGACTATATTAAAAAAATGATTCACTGATGAAACCCTAATGTTACTGGATTGCAAGGTGGAACTATGGTTTGCAAACATAGTGAAATTTGTTGCAAGCGATAGGTTTCCTTTGGATTTATCTTATCAACAAAAAAAAATGATTCTTGTCTGAATGTACCCATTATTTATGGGATGAACTATTCATATATAAAATGTGTGATGATGGACTAATAAGGAGGTGTGTTCCCCAATGAAGAAATGCTAGACATATTGATACAGTGCCATAAAACTAACTATGCCAAGGCATTACAAAGAAAACAAGACAGCAACATCAGTTTTAGAATGTGAATTTTATTGGTCAATTTATTTAATGATGCCCGATAGTCCATGACATAATGTGATCAGCACCAAATATTGGGGAACATCTCAAAATGAGATTAAATGCCTTAATGCATGTGTGTGTGTGTGTGTGTGTGTGTGTGTAAGCAGGAGCAAGGATCACCATGGAGATGGCATCCATGACGGGGGCGAGCTTGTCATTCCAGTTGAACTTATGTCCAAAGCTAGGACTGAGAGATTCAAGGAGTCTCTCTATACGCATGTGGGCCAATTTGTGGAGAGAATGGAGTGGACTAAGCCTATTGGAGGAGACCTATTTGAATCACAGCCAAATTGATTCATTTATCTCAAATCCTTAGATCGGACTCACTTATGACTTGAAGACCATTATGTTTGGTTGCACATCATGATTAGACTTGGGAGCGCATTAGGCCAGTCCTAGATGTGTTTTTATTATTCTATTTTGGACTTGTTTTAAGTTATAATTATATTTTGGGCATCCATGTATTTTAAGCCCAAGTCTTTTAGCATTAAGCCTAGGTATAAATACTTATGTTTTAGGGTTTTTGGAACACAACTTTGATTATATTGTTTTCTGTGAGCCATTGGCCATATTGAGAGGAGAAACTTGTTCTTTTCAACTTTGAAATTAAACTTCAATTATCAATTGAATCAGATTGTGGCATGATTTTGATCCTACCAACTTTCTTGGTTTATTCTTTACCCATTATTTAGGTTGCTCGAGACAAGTTCTTCATGAGGTCTAATAGGTAAATTTGAAACCCTGCATATCAGATTTAGTTTTTGTTCATTCGAATCTATCCTCTTTTTCCTTCTTTGGATCTGAACTTTTACATCTTTCAATTCCGTGGAGCGTGTTATTTTGATATCAGAGACTTGGTTTGGAGAACAATTCTTATTCAACTCTATCAAAATTCAAGAAACCATCTCCCATCACCATCCAATTATCGTCGGTTCATCAATTCAAGTGTGATTTAACCTTTTACCAAGGATTTCAATCTTTTTTCTTATTTTTATTTTAGTTAGGGCTTTCAATTACTTGTTGAAACTTTCGACTTATATCAAGAAAAGTTCAAAAAAATCAAAAAAAGTTGGAAAATTCAAAAAAGAAAAAGTCAAAAAAGAGTTAAAATTTTCCCAAAAAATAAAAAATCTTCTTCTCTTCCTTTGTTTTCTTTGTTTCGTCATACATATACCTACTAGTTGGTTCAAAATTTTATCACCCTTCTGATTCTTTTGTTCAGTTGAGAATTGGTTCCAAGTGGTGAATTGAATTTCAGAGGAGATTGAGTAGTTAAAGGCAAGAGTGTGTGAGCTTATTTAAAGGAGTCATTGCCATAACTTAAACACGAGGGGAGTGACATCATTTAAGTGAAACACGTAAGGGAGTGTGTCAGGTTGTTTATCACTAACCTTGTTTTGTAGGTATATCATTTTATTTGCAATATCACAGGGAGGTACTAATGATGACAACCATGGGGGAGATGCAAATATCACTTTAACTCTGAGAGCCATACAGCAACACTTTGAGAGGCTCAATCTAGCCTTAAATAAAGTTAAGGGACAAATGGATGAGCTCGGACAAGGGAGACAAAAGGAATCTTAGGGCAGGCGTGCAGGTGTACGTCAGCGGCAACCATCACCTTTGTATGAGCCAGAGGAGGATGACTTTGAGGAGGAGGAGGAGTTTGAGGTACACAAACCTAGGAGAGCTTAGAGAGTTGAGCCATTTAATAGGAGAGATGGAGACCTCAAATCCATCAAAATGCAGATTCCAGCCTTCAAGGGAAGGAATGATGCAGAAGCTTACCTGGAGTGGGAAAGGAAGGTGGACTTGGTTTTTGAGTGCCACAATTTTTCTGAAGATAAAAAAGTAAAGCTAGCCACTGTTGAATTTACAGATTATGCACTAATATGGTGGGATCAGTTGGTGACATCCAGGAGGAGAAATGGAGAGGTGTCAATTACTACTTGGGACAATATGAAGGCATGCATAAGAAAGTGGTTTATGCCTTCTTATTATTATAGGGAGATGCACCAGAAACTTCAGAGACTCACTCAGGGGTCTAAATCAAGGGAGGAGTACCATAAGGAGATGGAAGTGGCTATGATCCGAGCCAACATCGAACAAGACCCAGAGGCTACAATGGCCAGATTTTTGAGTGGACTCAATAAAGAGATAGCCAATGTTGTGGAGTTGCAACACTATTTAGAGATTGAAGACATAGTGAACATGGCTATGAAGATGGAGAGACAGCTCAAAGCTAGAATGACAGCGAGGAGTGGAGCAAGCTCTAGCTACTCATGGAACTCCAAATGACCTAGAAAGGAGGAGAAGTCCAAAGATAAAAGAGTGGACTTCAAGGAAGCACCTAAGAAGTCGGTTGGGGGATTTAAACAAAAAGGTACTTCTAACACCCAAGCTACTTCTAGTAAACATTCATCTATAAAATTTTTTAAATGCTTGGGTACTAGCCATGTTGCATCTCAATGTCCAAATAAAAAAGTCATGAGTATGAGGGATAATGGGATGCTTGATTCACAGGATAGTGGTAGTGAATTTGAGTTTGTTGTTGATAATGATTTTGAGGATGATAGTTACTTTGAGAGAGTTGTTACAGGGAAAGCACTAGTAGTTAGGAGGGTACTAAGTGCTAGGGCCACAGATGAGATTGTAGATCAGAGAGAAAATCTTTTCCATTCGAGGTGTTTAGATAGTGGGAAAGTATGCAATTTGATCATTGATGGGGGTAGTTGCACTAATGAAGCTAGTTAGACTATGGTACAAAAATTAGGTTTGACATGCAAGAAACATTCAGAGGCATACAATTTACTATGGTTCAATGATAGTGTTGGTGTGAAGGTGACTAGGCAGGTTGTAGTGTCATTTTCAGTAGGGAGATATAAGGATGAGGTTTTGTATGATGTGGTACCAATAAAGGCTGGTCATATGTTACTTGGGAGACCTTAGCAGTTTGACAGAAGGGTAGCACATAATGGGTATACCAATAGGTACTATTTTAAGTTTAAGGGTAGGAGCTTCATTCTACTGCCTTTGTAACCTCGTGAATTGTACCTGGACTAGATAAAATCAAGTAAAAGTGAGGAGGATTCGGGTAGTGAGAACAAAAAATAAGAAGAGAGAAAAAAAGGCCCAAAAGAAAAATGAGTTTGATCCAATGGTGAGTGACTGCACAAGTGAGGAAAAGAAAATGGGGTGTGCAGGAGAGATGAGCTCAGAAAGAGAAAAGAAGAGAGAAAAGAAACAGAGAAAAGTGAGCTTGTTTATTAAGGGAAAAGACTCCAGGAGAGTAACTGGAGAGAATAGAGCACTAATAGCGGTGAGATATAGAGAGTGTTTAGTTTCTGACACTAACCCTCTTGATGCTTTGCCTAGTGTTTTTGCTTCTTTTTTGCAGGATTATTCAGATGTCTTTCTTGAGGAGATGCCTAAGGGACTGCCACCCTTGAGAGGCATCAAGCATCAAATTGATTTTATACCTCAAATTCCAAACTGCCCAGCTTATAGAAGTAATCCTGAGGAGACAAAGGAGCTTCAAAAGCAGGTTGATGAGCTACTAGAAAAGGGACTTGTGAGGGAGAGCTTGAGCTTGTGTGCGATGCCAGTGTTGTTAGTGCCTAAGAAAGATGGAACTTGGAGCATGTGTGTGGACTGCAGAGCCATTAACAAAATCACTATAAAGTATCGCCACCTTATCCCTAGGTTAGATGATATGCTTGATGAATTGCATGGTGCATGTATCTTTACAAAAATTGACTTGAAAAGTGGATACCACCAAATTAGAATGAAACCAGGAGATGAATGAAAACTACTTTTAAAACTAAATATGGGTTGTATAAGTGGTTAGTCATGCCATTTGGTTTAACTAATGCACCCAGCGCTTTTATGAGGTTGACGAATCATGTCTTGCGTGCATTTTTTGGAAAATTTATGGTTGTTTACTTTGATGACATCTTGATATACAACACTAATCTTGATGAGCATGTCATGCATGTGAAGTGTGTCTTAGATGTGTTGAGACAGGAGAAACTATATGCGAACCTTAAAAAGTGTACTTTTTTCATTGATAAGCTCGTATTCTTGGGGTTTGTAGTTAGTTCTAGGGGAGTTGAGGTGGATGAGAGAAGGTGAAGGCTATCCAGGAATGGCCAATGCCTAAGAGTGTGAGTGAGGTAAGGATTTTTCATAGGATTGCTAGTTTTTATAGGAGGTTTGTAAAAGATTTCTCTACCATTGCTGCTCCTTTGACTGAAATAGTCAAGAAGGAGAAAGGGTTTGCATGGGGTAAGGAACAAGAGCATGTAAATGCATTGTTGAAGGAAAAATTATATTCTGCTCCTATTTTGTGTTTGCCTAACTTTGATAAGGCTTTTGAAATTGAATGTGATGCTTCTGGGATTGGTATAGGTACTGTGCTTTTGTAGGAAAACAAACCAGTAGCATATTTCAGTGAGAAGCTAAGTGGTGCACAACTCAACTATCTAACCTATGACAAGGAGCTTTATGCTGTGGTGAGAGCATTGGAGGTGTGGCAACATTACCTTCAACCCAGAGAGTTTGCCATTTGGATGGATCATGAGTCCTTAAAGCACTTGAAGGGACAGGGCAAGCTGAGCAAGAGATATGCCACTTGGGTGGAGTTTCTGGAGACATTTTTGTATATGCTACATTACAAGCAAAAGAAGGAAAATGTGGTAGCTGATGCTTTATCTAAGAGGTATTCCTTAATTTCTACTCTTAGTTCTAAATTTTTAGGATTTGAGCAGCTTAAGGACACGTATACTTCTAATGATGATTTTGCTAATGTGTATACTACTTGTGAGCAGGTTGCATTCCAGAAATTTTATAGGCATGATGGATATTTGTATCGTGGTAATCAGGTCTATGTGCCTAATTGTTCTTTGCATACTTTGTTTGTGTATGGGGCCCATAGTGGTGGTTTGATGGGTCATTTTAGGGTTACCAAAACATTGGATATTTTGCATGAGCATTTCTATTGGCCTGTTATGCACAAGGATGTTGAGTGTGTATGTGCCAAATGCATTGCATGTAGACAGGCAAAATCTACTGTTAAACCCCATGGATTGTATACCCCTTTACCTTTACCTACTGAACCTTGGGTTGATATTTCTATGGATTTTGTTTTAGGACTGCCTAGAACAAAGAAGGGGTATGATAACATCTTTGTTGTTGTTGATCGATTTAATAAGATGGCACATTTCATTGCATACTATAAGACTAATGATGCTGTGCTTGTTGCTGATTTATTATTTGGGGATATTTTTAGATTGCATGGTATTCCTAAGTCTATTGTTTCAGATCGAGATGTTAAATTTTTTAGCCTTTTTTGCCATGTTCTGTAAGGAAAGTTAGGTACTAAGTTGCTTTATTCTACTACTTGTCATCTATAGATAGATGGACAGATTGAGGTTATTAATAGAATCTTAGGTACCTTGTTACGTGCTGTAGTTGGTAAAAATTTGAAAACTTGGGGTGATTGTTTGTCATTTCTTGAGTTTGCATATAATAGATATGTGCATTCCACCATAGTTTATTCACCTTTTGAGCTTGTATATGGTTTTAATCCTTTGACAGTCTTGGATTTGGTGTCATTACCCTTACATGAGTTGTTTAGTGCAGATGGCAAGAGAAAAGCTGAGATGGTTAGGGAATTGCATGCGAAGGTGAGATAACACATTGAGCATAGAAACAAGATGTATGCGAAGCAAGTCAATAAGGGACGAAAGTTGGTGACTTTTAAACCCGGTGAATGGGTTTGTGTGCATCTGAGGAAGGATAGGTTTTCTACCCAGTAGAAATCTAAGCTAGATCCTAGGAGTGATGGTCTATTCCAGGTGTTAGAGAAGATAAATGACAATGCATATAAGATTGACCTGCCAGGTGAGTATTTTGTTTCTACAACTTTTAATATTACTGATCTTTCTCCTTTTGATATGGATTCATATTCGAGGATGAATCTTCTTAAGGAGGGAGGAACTGATGTGAACAAGAGCAAGGATCAACATGGAGATGGCATGCGTGATGGGGGCGAGCTTGTCAGTCCAGTTGAACCTATATCCAAAGCTAGGATCGAAAGACTCAAGGAAGGTCTCTATACGCATGTGGGACAATTTGTGGAGAGAATGGAGTGCACCAAGCCTATTGAAGGAGAGATATCTGAATCACAGCCCAAATTGATTCATTTATCTCAAATCCTTGGATCGGATTCACTTGGGACTAAAGACCATTGTGTTGGGCTGCACATCATGATAAGACTTGGAAGCATGTTAGGCTAGGCCTAGACGTGTTTTTATTATTCTATTTTGGATTTGTTTTAAGTTATAATTATATTTTGGGCTTTCGTGTATTTTAAGCCCAAGTCTTTTAGCATTAAGCCTAGGTATAAATACTTATATTTTAGGATTTTTTGATCATAACTTTGATTATATTGTTTTCTGTGAGCCATCGGCCATACTGAGAGGAGAAAACCTTCTTGTTCTTTTCAACTTAGGAATTAAACTTCACTTATCAATTGAATCAGATTGTGGCGTGATTTTGATCCTACTAACTTTTTTAGTTTGTTATTTACCCATTATTTAGGTTGCTGGAGACAAATTTTTCGTGAGGTCTAGTGGGTAAATTTGAAACCCTGCATATCAGATTTAGTTTTCGTTAATTTTAATCTATCCTCTTTTTCCTTCTTTGGATCCAAACTTTTACATCTTTCAATTCTGTGGAGCACTTTAGTATGGGTCTTGACTATAGTATAAGAGGAGTCAATCCCACGAGGAAGGGGACTAATCTAATCCTGAAATCTAAGGCCAACAATATATAAAACTTAAAATAAACAATGCACAGAAAGTAATCACGAGAATTGAATTCAACCACTTAAGTATGAAATTAAACATAAAGGAATTAATAATTGAGCAATATGCAATCACAATAAAAATCAACCTAAGGAATTTACCAATTTATGATAAAGGGGATTTTACTTGTCACTAATGCTAACCTATTCGATTATATATCAACAAAGTGTTGGTTATAAAATATCCTAGGATTGATTACTCTCTCTCGAGTTATAACTATTAAACCCTAAATTATAAACCCTAATCAGATTATGGAGTTTGCAATCTCTCAATTCACAAATTATCCAAAACCTAATTAGATCTGAGATGTTGGGACTCGATTTTGAAACCGGAGCCCAACCATAAAACGGAATCATAAACGAAAACAGAAAGCAAAACAAAGAGGGCGAAAGCGAAAGAAATAAAATCGGATAAAAAAAATGAAGGAATCGAAAGCCCGTGCGGAGCCATAGAAAAATGAAATGCCACGAAATCGCGGAATCATATTTCGAAAAACAAAGTGCGGCAAGCCAAAAGCGGACTCGGAAAACATAGAAAACAAAACGGATTCAAATCAAATTGAAGGTCAAATTCTGACATCTGAAACGTGTACCCAAGAAAAACGTTGGAAACCATAAAGACACTTGATCTAAACCAATCCAATTCGGTATTTTTTTTTCTTTCATTCAAAACAATTCAATTTCCCATTTGGAATTCATCAATTCGATAACCTCAACTCATTTGATTCTTCACATTCATACATATCCCATAATTCATCTTTTAACAAATTCTTATTTTTCTTTTCCATAAAATC
>JANVCQ010018632.1:0-12598 GCA_025531925.1 Erythroxylum plowmanianum
TTGTTTTATAATTAATTTATAATTAATCAAAATATAAATTAATTATAAAACAAATGGTTGAAGGCGTCGCGAGACCAAGTACATAACGAAGAGTTGAGGACGCGTAAACTGATTTAGAGATTCCATTAATAAATTAATTTTAAATTTTGATTAATACTTGGTATAATTAAATTAATATTGAAAAATTAAATAAAGTTTTTAAATGTACCATTTATAAAAGAATATAGATAAGACATTTCCTAAATCTATGTCTAAATTAAAAACAGGGGGAAATCTTTTTATTTTAATATGGATAAATTAATTTCTTAATATTGGGAATACAGGAATTATGCTCAAATTTTCACTGAGGGTTGATAAGGTAGTTGGCAGAAATCACATTGGACAACTGAGATAAAGATGACATCTTTTACCTAAGACACCTAATAGTTTAGGTACACAAAAGGAATTCTTCATTAAATTACATAAACAAAAAACCAACAACGTTATCTTTCTATTCCCTGAGTGCCAATTTCTATACCTAATTTAACGTTTCCTGTATGGAATGCTTGTTGACCATAGCCAGTCTTTTAAATATCTACCGACATCTGGATAAACATAGACTTGGTCCTATGACCCCGTCTCATTCTTAGAATTTTATGGTTTGAGTATATGAAGAGGTGGTCGTTAAACCTCCCAGGATTTGAATTTTCAATTTCAAAATGAGTTACGAGGGGTGATTTATTATTTTTATTTAAATATCACAATAAATAAAAGAAAATAACTTTCTATAAATTTTTATTATTTTGATGCATCTTATCCGTAACTTTGTACAAATATGTGTTTTTTCTCACAACTTTAGACAAAAGTAACTTAATCTACTCTACAAATTCCAATTTCTTATGTTATTTTATGATCTCGAGAAACGAATCTGAAGGAAACGGTCATTGGAGTCAACATATACATACCAGGTCAATGGTAAAGTAAAAGAACATGTGAATTAAGGAGCCTGCCCTAATCCTATCCTCTGAACAGAAAATGCATGTGAGGGGTGGGTGGCACGAGTTAAAAGAAGCGAAGAAGACAGACATTATTGGGTGTTGATGTAGATGAGCTGTAACATAATGATTAACAGCTTGTGGTAAAACTTAAAAAGCGAAGCCTACAATTACAAGTCAAAGGCACCACCAACATCAACCCTCTGCCTCTGCTGCATTTATTTTCCGGTTTTAGATTACTTGAAAAAGAGCGACAGAAATCAGACACCTCACGCGGCTGCTCGACATCGCGGTTCTAGTTCTCACTATTTTTTTGGGTCGGATTCGGACTAGATAGACGTTGGGTACTACGTTAACAAACATTTACCAAAATATCCTTATCTCCTCTTTTTTATTTCTTAGTAGTTAATCCACGGGCACGCTAATACATGCGTGACACCGAATGGATAGAGATTTTGGCACGCGCACTTGAAACTTATATTCCAAGTCCGTATGTCTGAATAACTGGGTATGTTTATACATACAAGTAGTATTGATAAATATTTATTTTTGCATGTATTGATCAGAATTCTTCAGAGGTGGTGATTCAGTATGTGATGAGAGAGCCTAACATAATATCATACAAAATGAATAAATAAGCCAGGAAGAAAAAAATCTAAGGATGGTCTCTGACAAAAAGATGTAGGAGACAAAAAGGAAGGTTTCCACCATTCACCAAGACATACATAGTCCGGTCTCCAGTCTCCAATCCCTTTTTCTGGTTACCCTATCCATCCAGTTCTTCTTCTTGATCCCTTCCTACAATCTCGTACCAACTTTTCACACTTGCGGTAGCTACTATCTATCCTTTTCAATTCGAGCCCCCCTACCACCTTCCTAATCCTGTTCATTTTTTTTGTCTTAAAAGTTAGGCCGTGCCCCACCACCATAGCGTAAATAAGCATTCCACCTTCCACCATTTCTCCTCCCAAAAGTCTTTGCCTTTCACCACGTTTATTTGTTATTTCATTCGATGAAAAGAGTTAAATATTATAATTAGTTATTAAAAACTCCTTTTTAAGTATAATCTAGAGAGTCTTCTATTCACATCTCTACCAAGCCCCTCCACCCTTGAGGTACAATTACGCTTTACTTTTTAAGGTGGTTTTGTTATGGATAGATTATTATATTGTGGTCTTAAATGTCTGCCTAAATAGAAGGAATAAAGAAGAAAAATCCTCAAGGAAAGTAGGAGTTTTCTCTTCTTTAGGACTGAAGCCGCTAAGTAAAAGAGAAAATAAGAGACTAAAGCGGGATAAGATTTTTCTTTTCTGCATCATGAAAAAAGGAAATGGGTCCCGCCTTATCCGCTAGCCGTGTTTCGTGGAGTGGTGTCGTGTTAAGGAAAAGAAAGGAGGGTGGGGCCCGGTCCCCAGTCCCCGGTCCCCAGTCCTTATCCTTTAAAAGCGAAAAGGTCTAGACTCTAGACTTTGCTGGGGCCCATCCCAACCACACCATTTCTAATGTTTTTCACGTTATTACATTCCTTTTGTGTTTTGCTTCGCCTCCCCTCCCGTTGTGTCGTGTGTTTGAAATCTAAGCTTCGAAGAAACCCACGCTTTCCGCTCTGGGCCGCAAACACTAAACACACCACACACTCACTCTCCATTCCTTATCCCCACCACACCAACGCTTCATTCACTTCCAACTATTTCAATATGGTGAAACAAAAAATTCAGAAAACGATTTGATCATATTAACCGGAAAACAAAATCTTCTACAATAAAAATACTAATTATTATAAAACATTGTACTTAAGCTTTCTAAATGACACCTAATTATTATAAAACACTGTACTCAGGTCATACTGGATTCCCTTCTTAGACTTCGGGTTCGCCACTTTGTGGGCTCCACCAGCCAGTAGAATTTGGCGGTCTTTCAGGATTTCCTTCCGCCTTCGATTTGTTGAACTATAGCCGGCATGTTTTCTCCCTCCCCGTTTCTAGGCCCAGACAGGTTAGTCTGGGGAGCCTCCGATCATGGGTATTTTACCGTAGCTTCTGCCTACTCTCTGTTTCTGGGCCACACGCCTGCCGATCCGTCTGGGGTTTGGAGGGCCATTTGACAGTGATCGGGTCCTCAGCGGATGCGCTCTTTCTTATGGTTACTAACGAAGGATCGCTTGCTAAGTAATCAACAACGGGTGCGTCGCCACCTTACCGCAGACGATACATGCCCCCGCTGCTCCCAAGAAGAATCCTCTCTTCATATTGTTCGAGACTGTCCGCTCGCTCACCAAGTGTGGGCTCCCTCCAGTCAGACATCGTCACCTCGCCTTCTTTCGCTCTTCCCGCCAGGGCTTGGCTGCACAACAACATCCTCCAGCATCGACGAGTGCAGGGCAAGGATTGGGCGCTTCTTTTTGGGTTGACCTGCTGGTTCTTCTGGACATGGAGGAACAAGACTATTTTTGATTCAGCTTTTGTGCGACCTACCTCACCATCTTTTCTTATCTTATCTTTTGCAGATCAGGTTCAGAAGGCCTTAGAGAGGCACAGTCTGAGCATTACCGGCTTCCGCCCTCGCCAGGAACACCAGATCGGATGGTGTCGGCCGCAGGTTGGATGGATCAAGTTGAACACCGATGGGGCTTGCAATCGCGACCAGTTCACGGCTTCGACTGGTGGACTCCTACGCGACAATGACGGCAATTGGAAAGGTGGCATCTCTCAACTTATCGGATGGTGCTCAACACAGTCAGCGGAGTTCTGGGCCGTCTACACAAGACTCTTCTTGGCTTGGCATTTGGGATTTCGTCGGCTTGAGCTGGAAGTGGACTCGTTGGGGGTGCACCAGCTCCTTTCTTCCATGTCGTGCCGCTCTCAATCCAGCAACCCTATCGTCATGGATATCCTGGAACTTCTCAACCGGAACTGGTCTGTTGTTCATCGGCATGTGTACCGAGAGAGCAACAGATGCGCGGACTGGCTCGCTATCCAGGCCGGTCCTGCCGACATTGGTATCACTTATTTTGATGTTACACCTTTAAGATGTCTTAATCTCCTTTTAGATGATATGTCGGGGCGCTATTTCCCCCGACTCATTTAGTATCCTGTGTACTTTTTTCCTTTATACAAAAAAAACAATACTAATTATTAATTTGGATTTTTTTTACTAAATTAGTTAATATAAAATTTATGACGTTATATAAATTCACATAAATTTTTTAAGAATTTGGATAATTTATTAAATAATTACTAATTTCAGAAGAGACTCCACGATTGTTGAAAACTTTCTTCTCCGTGCTGGGTCGAAGCCCAAATGATTAGTGCGAATCAAAAAACTCATCCTGTTTTGTAAACGATGGGCTCTGATTTACAATCCAATGATTCGGGGCTCTCCTGTGTGTTTGTGTTCCATGTGATTTGTGCTGTTGGGCCTCTAAGCTTTTGCTTCCAAAGATGTTTTTGGGTCAATCAACTTCGCAAAACTTATCAAGTGACCAATGATAAATTATATTACCCTTCATAGTGAAACGTGAAATATTGTTACTTTTATGTATTTCTAGTTACCCTCCCCCTCCAAATCTCATGTAATCTAATTTGTAGTTTGATCACTTATTTACTTGTGGATTTACATTCAGGACCAGATCTTTATGTTTGAGCATTACTGATCTACTACTTTCACCATTAGTTAGCATCATTCCATGTTTGTTTTGGCCCTTGACATAATTATATTGCACGGACTATTCTGGCGCACTCATGTTGAAGTGTGTGTACTGCTTGTGGTCTGTAGGTGTAAATCCTGCTCGACCAAGCAGTTGATGAAAAAGCAGACAATGGAATTCTTGTACTCTCCCTGACAAGTTACAGTAAGTTAAGGAGGTTTTGACATTTGGAGCTGGTCTCTTCTCATTTACAGCTATTGTTAGTGAACATGTATAGTAGTTTTCATTATAAATTGCTTTGCTTTAGAAGGTGTTAAACTTCATGTGGATGTAACTATTGGAATAGGTAAAAGGATTTATTACTCTACTTTCACCTTATATATTATGGATAGGGTGACAAACTTGAAGGATTTTAAACATGAATGCGTTCCTAATTGCAATATTGTATAAGGAGTACAGAACTAGCTATTAATTTCCACTCTAAATTTTCCAATCTCCGTTAAAAACAGAACCCATAAGTCTTGAAATAAAAAAGAAAAGAAGCAAACTGTCTCTTAAGTAACAACCTCATGAACAGGGTGCTTGGAGACTGGAAGCACAAAATTTTACGAGGCCATAGTCTGGTGACTTACATCAGACCTTGTATGCAAAAGATGGCAGACAGAAGGCTGCGGTGTGGACCTACATTGCAAACCAGAATGTTTTCAACAAACGACAAAACATAGTGATTTGACATCATACTACTGGAACAATCGACACTATGGACAACAACCTCTGAGTTGTAAAACTTAGGGGGTCCTCGGGCAACTCCATAGTGCTTTGGATTCAGTGGATTAATGGGATGTTTAAAATCAACTGCTGGCCCTTCGGTGGAGCAGAGCATGAAACCAACCATCCCTCTGCAAGAAAGTCTCTACAAACATAAGCAAATAAATATCTGCAACTCGTAAATATTAAATAGAACTGCAATTAAGTTTCAGTTTTCGTTGCAGGGTTCGTGCCCTATGTATGCAGGAACTGGTGACCAGGCATAGCTAACGGAGCCTTTGAACGTCCTCCTGCAACTTGCTATGGCGTCTGCAACAGAAAACTCTTTGTGCCAAAGGCACTGTGCTTGACTTGCCATGACTCCTCCAGGTTGAAGAGCCCTTGCCACCAATTCTAGTAAGCTTCCTCCGGCCAGTTGCTCTGCTTCAGATCCTGCGTATATGCCATTGAAAATCTATTTTTCCATTTCCTAAAAATTGTTTGATATACGCCAGTTAAGGGTAGATATATGCTATGTACCCATGCATTGGAATGCATCCAATATTACGGTATCGTAATCTCCTTGAGGAGCAGACTTCAGGAACTCAATTCCTGCCAAATAAAGTAAATCCTAAACAAAGAACTTTGAATAAGAAAAAGGAGCAGAAACGAATCAACTTATCTTACCATCCCCTATGTGCAGATTCACTCTGGGATCTTGGTATCCTACTGCTATCTCAGGGAAGAACTGTCTATACATCTGTTACGGTACACAATAAAAGGTTAAAACATATATCATGGAATTTTTCATGCGTGATGCTTAGTGGGATAAGGACAAAAAGTAGTCTTTATAACCATCGAAAAGGTAACTCACATCAATAACCATCGTGTCGATTTCACAAATATCGATATGTTCCACGGAGGCATGCCGAGAGATTTCTCTTAGAATCCCACCATCTCCTCCTCCAATAAGCAGTACCTGAAGTGAAAGACTGGCCCATCAAAACAACAGGGTTGATGGTGAACATGATGATGGAGATAAAATCGTAGATAGTGCAAGTTTCAGTGTTGAGTCAAATAATGATTATGACCTTCTTGGGATTTGGAATTGAGCAAAGTGGGAGGTGAGTGAGCATTTCCTGGTAAGCAAACTCATCCTTCTCTGTCAGTTGAACATCCCCATTTAGGACAACAACTTTGCCGTGACCTGACGACTACAGTTATGGACGAGAAAACTCCGATTATTTCCATGGCGAGTTGTTTCTTAACCACTTTCTAGGCTATACACCCTTTTCTTTTTAAATTAAATATTACCTGAAAGACAAAAAGATCCTGATATTTCGATTTTCCCCTGAACAGGACCTTTTCGACCTTGTATAGATGTGCCTCACCTGTAGAAAATTGAACTTGGTCAGGAAAACTGGTGAGTCTAACCCAAGTTCTTTCAATGTCCCTATATACACAGTTCAGGGGTTCGAATAGAGACCAAGAAGCAGAAGAATCTTAATTGCCTTAGAGTAAAGCTAGGGAGAAAACAAAAAGAGAGAGAGAGAGAGAGAGTCTTATAGTTATTCCTAAGGCCTGTAGTGTATAGATACGTGATCGAATACCTACATAATTCTATACTATGATTGTGCTGTTCAAGATATGATATAAGTACTCCGAGTGCTTGCTACGGTCGAGAGAAAATACCTGGCCAGTCCTCCTCAATATCAACATACCAGCCCGGAACTTTAAGAGCCACACCATTACTAACTCCATGATTTTCGACTCTAGGGGAAGGTGGTGAATATTGAAGCTTGATCAATTCACCATTCACAGCTTGTTCACTTTCTAATGCTATCTCTTTGACGTGTAATCTGCTAAAGGATTCTGCATTCTTGGTAGCCATGAAATCCTCCGATTTCTCCGTGCTGTCGCTGGACCAGAAGCTCTTCAAACGTGAAGGAGAAACCTTTGAGTGGAAAAGGCAAGTAATAAATAGGCGGTGTTATACATTTAGGCCACGAGTTGGAATTATGTCAACATGCCAAGCTGGGTACAAAATTTTCCTGAAAAAGTTAAAACGCTTGGCAGGTTCTCAATACCCTAGGTTAAAAATCAAGACGAGCTCAAGGTGCAGAAGATTTTCATGTTCAATTTAAAAACGTGGGTCATTTAGATTTGGTTAATAGTAATTTTATTTGAAATACATTCCCTGCAGGAAGGAGTGTCGACTTTGGAGACTCGAGAGCAAAGTACAAGGCTGGACATGAGGAACTCGTGAGATCGACTCCCAAAAGCCTTGTTTAAGATCAGCTTGGTTTACGGATAAATAATTCTAAGCTTAAACATTGTTTAATAAACTTAAATAAGATGTAGATCTGTTGGATCGTGGGTTCAACATTAGCTCTATAGATTTGGTGGTCTATGCTATCACTATAAAAAAGAATTGATAATAATAAAAGTTATAACTTTTAGTGTAGTGGTAAAGGTTTGATCTTAACAGTACGTATCGAAGTAAAATTGTAGGTTCAGTTGCTTCAAGTGTCATTTACAGTTACTGGAAAGGAAAGAGAGTTTCTACTTAGACCTTATAAATCCATAAATTTTGTATTAATATTATGAAAAATGAAATTCATGCTAATTACGACTTCTAATACGTGTTTTATTTTTTGATGCAATAGAAAAGAAGGTTATTCTAATATGCTCAACTTGTTATAGATTATTTGTTGTATTTTTAATTTCAATATTTTATTAATAATATTTAATGGAGTAGCAAAAATAACAATAATTAATTTTTTGATAGATATAAAAATCAATTATATATATATATATTTATAACCTAATTTTATTTTTTACATTTGGTAGATTTAATTAAGACATTTAACTTAAGGCAGAAAGAAAAAATAAATAAACGAACTGAGTCGTATTGTTGCTACGCATAGGGTGAGTAAAGAAAAAATGAACAGCACAACTTCATCTTCTTATCGGCCGTAGATTTTTGGGCTGTTAGAACTTACGAGAGCAGAGTCGGGTCTGACATAGTTTTCAGCCTTTGCTCTATGGTACGTCAACTTCACAAAGGGAATACAAACGTTCCGCATTCAATTTAATCTTATACACAACATATTTTGACTGTTCCAAAGTAATGTATTATATATAACAAAAGATGAACCCAAGAAGCAAAATGGTTTTCATTTCGTGTAGCGAAAGGAAAAAAAGCAGAGAATGGGTCAAATGCTTAATTACCTGCGCATCCGTGGGCAACACCATGATACGATCACGGAATTGAAGAGACACGCCTCTATTAACCCCTTGCTGATCATCATCATCATCCATTTCAGGTATAGATTGTGAAGACAGGATGATGGTCTTCGCAGCACTACCAACCTTCTTATTATTATCATCATCTACAAATAGTTCTTTGACTTGCAAACTAGTGTCTGGGAACTTGGCAATACAGTCAAGACCACTCTCCCTAGCCATTTCTAAACCTTTGCAGAGCATATGTGTTGTTTTGAAGATATGATCCTCTGGTATAATTTATGTATATATATATTTAATTTAGGCCGCGAGTCCAACATCTGCAATTGACATCGCCAACTTTTGTCCCGCAAGTTGCATGCTTGGCGCGCAAACAGGCCTTACGCTTTCGGTCTAGATCAAGATTCTTTCTCCTTGGCTTCACTTTTATCATGTCTTTTCATCTCAAGTTTTACACTTTGCTCCTGATGCCACATTCCTTTCATTAAATCTTTTGAAGTATAACTAATTCATGTTTTAATCAATGGATAATCAACTTAGGGGATTTTCACTATGACAGGTTAATTTTATACGGAAATATAAACGTTTTAGAAAAATTAAACAGAGAACAAGTGCCCAAGAATGTTAATTGTAACCCATGGTCTGGCACCATTGACGCCAACTTTTCATCATAAACAACATTTTCCAACCCATTCTTGAGTTGGTGCAGACTCTTTTCAAATCAAACGGAGATATTCTATTTATTGAAGGAGATTTATGGTACTCTACATTTGTTATTGGAAACTAAAAAAGTGGACGAGTTGTTTTATACCATTTGAATACGTCTTTGGAAATGCACGATTCCTTGTTAGTTGTAGGAGACGTATGACGATGATTATAACATCCTGAGAAAGCCATTGACACGTGATATCAGTTGGCGGGCAAGTTTCGTAGAATGCAATCATGATGTCATGTAACTTTGTTGGTCAAAATGCTTGTGTTTGTAATGATTAATACTAGCATGGTGATTAAGAAGATCATCAAATATACCACACAAGATTGAAGAGATAATAGCAGAAGGTTGGGATCCTAACTCTTCTTTACCCCTAAGGAAAGGAAAGGATCACTTGAATTGGATTTCACACTTGGTAACAACGGTTGACTCCCAATTGCAATTGCCTATGAACAGTGTGTGAAAATATCATTTTTCTTGTCTATCCTAATCATGATGTGATGAAAAATTAAAGATACCTTTTTTGAAAAATGAATATTGCATTACCTATGGACAAAACTAAATCAGCATCACATTGAGTTCAAGTAGAAACTATACAAATAAGTATACTAAGAGAAGCAAATTAACTAATTATAACAACATCCTAAGACGTCATTAAAGATTAGGGAGACAAATTTTGACCTATGAGGCTAAATTTAGTTGTTTATAATAAGCAAAACAACATCGTTTTACTTAAAATAGTTAGGCATTGGGTAAGCTTGAGTTTGGACAGTTCAAGTTCATACCCAATTAAAAATTTTATTATTTTATATTTTTAATTTTTAAAAATTTGGAGAGGTTACTGTACCTGTTAAAAATTCTATCTACTTTTCGTGTAAGGAGAAAGTGAGGTGAAGAGTTTTGGCAATTAATACATATCAAATCTAGCTAACGAGCCTCAACTAGTATTTCATTTCTTCCTGGCTAATAACAAAATATTCTATAGATAGATAAAAGAAAATTAAGTAACAAATACAATTTAACTATTAAATATAATATCTAATATTTGAAAATATTAAAGAATTCTCATAGAAATTCAAGACTTTTAAAAATTACATTAGAGAATTCTCAAAAAGAAAAAAAATCCACTTCACTTACCTCTCTTTGTCGTTTTTGTAGCAATCTATAGTGCTAAATGATAAAAATACCAAACTAGTCATTGTTTGTTGGACTTGTATTGTATCTCATAGTTTGTGCAATATCTAAGAGAAGATACTACTCATATCCTTTGACCAACTAGGCGAGTGCATGGGTTTTTACTTTTTATATGGATAGTGATGCTTGGTGTTTAACTTTAACACTCAAAATATTATCTTTATAAACTTTGTTTATAAATAATAGAGAAATAATTCTTATGTACGCACTACACAACCTTACAAATACAGGAGGAGCCAGGCATCGCCAGCAAATCCTTAGCTCGGGACTTCGTGTACTTGATTGTCCGCAGCAAACAGGCCTCGCAGATATCCGACCCATGAACACTTATATATTTTAACAATAAAAGTTGATTTAAAATTTCCTAATCCCCTTTTGTGGTAAGGTGTCACCTTTGCCAGGCAGACTGGACCAGGCTGTCCTAAACTGGCACACCGAGAAGTTCAAGACACGAATCAGCTGGGCTTATGGGCCCAAATTCCAGGTTACTTTTGGGTGACCAAATAAGCATGAAACATTAATATTTACGGGACAGTTAGTTAGCACGGGGAATGGTAATAAGGGAATAAATATAGTGAAAAATGAGAATGAATATTGTCATTATAACTATGATGGTTATTTAAGAGGAAGAAATAATTACCATTATCATTGATAGTGGTTAGTTTGTAAAAAATATTGTAATTAATTAATTACAAAATGAATTATATTTTAATTAATGAATGAATTACATTTTAATTAATTACAATATTTTAATTAATAAATAGTCATATTTTAATTAATAATAATATTTTAATTAAATATAATGTAAATAATAATAATAATTTAATTAAAGAATAATTATATTTTAATTAATAATTATAATATTTTAATTAATTGTAGTGTAATTAATTATTTAATTGATTTCACCATTTTTCTCTCTCATTCCTCTAGATTATGAGAGGAACGGAAGATTGTTCAAAACCAATGAATAAAATTCTTAAGTCTTCAATAATAGGTTCTTATTAAACATCAATTTTTATTTCATACCTATACTTTTTTTCCCATGCCCTCAAACAAGCACACCCTTATATTTATTTTGTAGAAGAAACCAAGTCTTGTGGAGTCTCCTTCGAAAAATCGAAGAGTTGAGATACTTTTAAAAGAAAAGTGTTCTGCAAAATTTAAGTATGGACATTTAAAAGAAGACTGATTCAAAAAAGGACAAAAAAGTAACCAACACCAAGGGATAATAGCCAGAAACACGTTGAAGTTTGGGTGTGTGGGGAGACTAATGAAGACAAAGAAAGCAGCGGAGGCCAGAGTTTCCCAAACTTTGATCTTTACTTAAACTTTGTGTGGTGTGGTTAATTGAGGTTGGATGGACTTCTTCTGGCTATTACTCAAAGTTAATTACTATTCGGTTGGATGTTCATTAATTAAATAAAATGAAATGTAAAGAAATATAAAGGACCAGAATAATTTATAATAGAATGAAATGTAATATAGTGAAAAATTATATAGTGAAAAATTGTTTAAGATAGATGAAATGATTTATAATATAATGTAATGAATTGTTATTTGGAAGGTGAATAGACTGGAATGTAATGTAATGTATAATAAATAATTATTATATCCTTGATATTAAAATGATTGTTACAGAAAATTTAATGTTATGATTTTAAGACAGAAATTATGTCCAATTAAAATGATTGCTTATTTCTTTGTCATTCCATTAATGATGTTCATTTTGGTTATTGTAAAAGATCTGTGAACTATGCAGCTCACATTCTTGCAAGAAATGTTAGCTCTATAACAGGTCTTGTTTATTGGGATTTATCCTTTCCTGCTTGTATTGCGTCAGCTTTAGCTGCGGACAATGGTTCTTAATGAAGTTTTTTAGTTGGAGTTCAAAAAAAAAAAAAGTTACAACCTTGACAAATAATTTTTTTATATATTTTTTATTTTAAAATAATAAAAAATTTAATAAAAGTTTTATTATTTTATTATTAATTATATACAATTTATTATTAATTATATACAATTTATTATTAATTATCTAATAAATTTTATTTTATTTCATTCCATTTTATGTGATTTTAT
>JANVCQ010018651.1:0-12596 GCA_025531925.1 Erythroxylum plowmanianum
GAGTGGTTTAGGAGGAAGCGTTAAGCTAGTGAGGCTTAACCAGGTCATAGTTTCCTTGTGTATTCCCTGTGTCACCCGACATGCCATTAAATTAATGTAAATTGCATGTAAAATTGCATGCATAATCATGCAGATCACGTTCTTTTCATTTTGGGCTTTCATTTTTCTTGTCTTTCTTCTTTTTTTTAATTTTCTTCTTCTTGCTTCAAGAAAACAAGTGAAATTTAATCTTTAAAAAATGACCTAAATATCATGCTTTCAACTTACTTCAAATTTTTTGCTTCTGAATTGTGCCTAAAATCAAATATAAGTCAAAGTGAGTATCTTAAGCAATTTCGTGTCAATAATCGCTAAGTGTTATAGAATAATTTCATAATCAATTAAGCATCTATCAATTTATCTAACACTTAGCTTTTGGTCGTCCTTGGGCAAAACATTAAAATTAAGCTCAAAAATAAGCATAAAAACTAATATACCCTACCCCTACACTTAAAACTTACATTGTCCTCAATGTAAAATCAAATGCAAGAAATGGAGTTGTTAACAAAAATAGCAAAAGCGAAAATGTAAAAGATAGAAATTAACTCCCCTTGGGTTGCCTTTCAAGCAATGCGTTTGTTTAACATCATTGGCTCCACCTCCAGTAGCGTGTATCAATGATACCAGTCACATCTTCTAGCATTAACACCTCCAAATCCTCCGTTCGGAAGCCCTCATAATACGACTTTAAGCGATGATCATTCACTCTGAACGTCTTATCAGTTTTAAAGCTCTGTATCTCCACTGTACCTAAAAAAAAGGCATGAATGATAACAAACAGACCAACCCAATGGGAACGCAACTTAGTTGAAAAGAGTTTAAGCTTGGAGTGATATAGTAAAACTTTTCGACCCATAGATAAACTTTTCCTCGAAATTATCTTATCGTGAAAAGCTTCCCTCCTCTTCTTATATATCACTACATTTTGATATGACTCATTTCCCATCTCTTCCAACTCTTGAAGTTGCAACTTCTTATGCACTCCTGCATCATCCAAGTTCATGATGCATCTTCTGATGGCTAAATATGCCTTATGTTGTAATTCCATCTGAAGATGACATGGCTTCAAACATTAGCCTATACGACAACATCCCAATTGGTGTTTTATAAGCCATCCTGTAGGCCTATAGTGCTTCTTCCAGTCTTACACTCCAATCCTTCTTATTGGGCTGCACAGTTTTCTTCAAGATTAACTTGATTTCTGGATTTGAGACTTCAGCTTGCCTGTTTGTTTGGAGATGGTAAGCAGTAGAAACTTTGTGTGTAATGTGATATTTTTTGAACATTGCTTCCATCACCCTGTTGTAGAAGGGGGTTTCTTTGTCACTAACGATGGCTTTCGGTATCTCAAGCCTAGAAATAACGTTAGCCTTAACAAAATCTGCAATAACCCTTTCATCGTTAGTCCTAGTGGCTTCGTCTTCCACCCATTTAGAAACATAATCAACCGTAAGCTATATATAAGTAAACCTAAAAGAAGGAGGGAAAGGTCCCATAAAATCAATATCCCAAACATCAAAAATTTCACAGAAGACCAAAGGAATTTGTGGCAATTGATCTGTACGGAACAAGTTACCTGACTGTTGGAATCTATCACAGGATTTACAGAAGGTATATGCATCTCTGAACAATGTTGGACAGTAGAAGCCGCTCTCCAGAACTTTAGGAGCTATTCTTTTCACTCGAAAATGTCCTCCACAAGCGTATGAATGGCAGAAGGATAAAATTGACGATGATTCATTTTTTGGAACACACCTTTTGATAACTTGATCTGCGTAGTGCCTCCAAAGATACGGGTGATCCCATAATTAATACTTTGCTTCACTCCATAACTTATCCCTCTAAGCCTTTAACAAATCAACACGTAATTTGTTAGTAACTAAAAAATTGACAATGCCTGCATACCATGGTGGTGTCGCATTGGCAAAAAATAATTGCTCATCTGGAAAGGTTTCTCATTGAGGGATATCATTTTCTTCCTTTATCAAACGGCTAAGATGGTCTGCCACCATGTTTTCTACCCCCTTCTTATCTCTAACCTCGATGTCGAATTCTTAAAGGAGGAGAATCCATCTGATCAGTCTTGGTTTTGCTTCTTCCTTTATGAGCAAGCATCATAAAGTTGTATAGTCATCATAAACATCACTTTAGCGCTAAACAAATATGATAGAAAATTTTCCAAAGCAAAAACTACAGATAACAGTTCTTTTTTAGTAGTGGAATAATTCAATTGAGCTGGGTTTAAAGTCTTTGAAACATAGGAGATGGCATCTAAAGCTTTTCCCACTCTTTGTCATAGAACCGCCCCCATTGCATAATTGCTCGCATCACATATGATTTTGAAGGGGAGGTTCCAATCTGGCAGTTGAATCACCGGCGGGGATGTCAGAAGCTCTTTAAGTTTCTTAAATGCTTCCTTACACTTCTTGTCGAACTGAAAGAAGACATCTTGTTGAAGAAGCTTGCATAGTGGTGAGGCTATCTTCGAAAACTCCTTAATGAACCTTTGATAAAAACCTACGTGCCCAATAAAGAAATGCACTTCCCTCATAGTAGAGGGGTAAGGTAAAGAAAAAATAAGATCAACTTTGGACTTATCTACTTGAATACCCTTAGCAGATATCATATGACCTAAAACTATACCTTAATCCACCATAAAATGACATTTTCCCAATTTCAACACAAAGTTAGTTTCTATTCATTATTCCAAGATAATGGCAAGATTCTCAAGACATTCATCAAAAGAAGATCCATGCACACTAAAATCATCCATGAATACCTTGATAATCTTCTCAACATATTCGAAAAAACTTCTTATCATACACTTCTGGAATATGGCAGGTGCGTTACATAATCTAAATGGCATCCTTTGGTAGGCAAATGTACTAAATGGACATGTAAATATGGTCTTTTCCTGATCTTCCAGTATAATTGGGATTTGAAGATAATCTGAAAAGCATCTAAAAAGCAATAGTAATCATAACCAACCACTATCTTAAGCATCTGATCAATAAAAGGAAGGGAAAAGTGATCTTTACGAGTAGTAAAATTTAACTTTCTATAATCAATACATACTCGCCACCTAGTTTGCACTCGGGTGGGAACTAACTCACCTTCTTGGTTTGTCACAACGGTGATTTCAGACTTCTTTGAAACCACCTGAATAAAACTTACTAACTTACTGATGAAAATTGGGTATATAACCCCAGCATCGAGAAGCTTCAACACCTCCTTCTTCACAACTTCCATCATTGGAAGATTCAGCCTATATTAAGCTTGCCTTGTGGATTTTGCATCCTCCTCCAACAAAATGCGATACATACATATGGAAGAGCTTATTCTTTGGATATTTACGATAGTCCACCAAATGGCCTTCTTATGCTATCTCAACATTCGAACCAACCTCTCTTCTTGACTTAAAGTTAACTCTGTTGAAATAATAATAGGGAGAGTTTGTTTATCTCCTAAATAGGCATACTTCAGATATGTAAGGAGTGACTTAAATTCCAATTCTGGTGTCTGCACATTAGAAGATAACAACTTCTGGTGAGCTTTAGGAAGTTGTATAAAAGCCAAATCCTACCTTTTTGGAGAGCTTTCTAATGAGTCCAAGATGGACGTCATTTCCATAAGCTCTTCTCCCATCTTAACATCAGTGTTGGCTTCTACTTCCATATCCTCAGTTAAAACTATTTCCAAATGTTTCCTGCAACTTTATTTAAACATTTCCTACACCAAAAGATCAATCGCATCAACATAAAAAACATAATGATCACCAGGAGGATGTTTCATAGAATCAAAAATATTGACATGAATCACTTCCCCATCAAATTCCATTGTGAGGGTGCCCTTATGAACATCTATCTTAGTTTGAGTCGTATTAAGAAATGGTCTCCCCAACAAGATAGGAATTGGATTACATGAGGTGTCATCATTCATATCCACAACATAGAAATCTGTAAGAAATATTAACTAATTTACCTTCACCAAAACATCCTTAACCACACCATCAAAATAAGCATTAGTGTGGTCAGCTAGTTATATGATTGGCCTCATTTCTTTCAATGGACCCAAATTAAAAAAAACATAAATCAAAGAGGCATCGTATTAATAAAAGCACCCAAATACAACATAGCTCTATTGATCACAGTATTACCAATTTTGCAAGGAATGGTAAACATAACTAGATCCTAGCATTTTGGAGGCATCTTCTTTCTGAATACCGCCAACACATTGTCACTCGTAATCACATTCTCATCACCCCTCAGTTTCCTCTTATATGTACACAGTTCTTTAAGGAATTTAGCATGCCTTGGTACTTGCTTGATTGTCTCGAGCAAAGACATATTAATTTCTACCTATTAGAAAGTCTCCAATATCTCTTTGTCCGTCTCCTCCTTGCTTGGTCTTGTCAATCTGCTCAGAAAAGGTGGAGGGTTAGTTTTAATAATATTGGGACTTTCAAAATTTATCTTCGTACTCGATGATAGATTTTCTTCCTTTTCCAATTCCTTCTCAATCTCTTCCTCGATAGCAATCCTTGATGGGGTTCTCTTGGGACCCTCAATCTCCATTCTGCCCCTCAGGGTTATAACACTGACAATCTTGGGTTCACCTCAAGTTGGGATGACAATTTTCCTCTACTTTGCAATTCTATGCGATTAAGCTCACTTCCATTTGACCCATTTGGTTTTCCAAATCAGGAACAAAATATCCAACTCGCACTATATCGTTAACACTGTGTCGAACATGAAGCATATTTTATCATTGTGGATGTTTGACTCCGATGCAGTGATTCAAAATATGGCAGAGTGAATGACAAAGAAGTTTAATTCATACTAGTCTAAGGTTGGAGATATTGTTGCATTATTATACGTGTTGGACCCGAGATATAAGATGGACGGGGTTGAATATATTTATAATGCATTGTACACTAGTGAAGCTCAAGAGTGTCTACATACCATGAAACAATTATGGTATCAATTGTTTAATGATTATAAAGTTAGAACGCAACAAACTTATGATCGAGATCTTAGTAGTGCTACAAGCAGTTTGACTCCAACTTCAGTTTCAAGTTCAACATTTTTTTCTAACCCATTATTGAGAGATTCTCTTTCAAATTTTTTGAAAGAGAAAAGGGTTGGAATTTCTTACAATACTAGGGAATTAGATAAATATTTTTCCACAAATTGTGTTCCTAAAACTGAAGTTAGTCATTCGATATATTGTCATGGTAGAAGATGTCTGCAGATATATTCGATCTTGCAAGTCATTGCACAGGACTTGTTAGCTATTCCATCATCCACTGTTGCTTCAGAGTCTGCATTTAGTACTAGTGGTCAAGTTATTACTCCTCATTATGGTCGGCTTCATTATCGCATTGTGGAAGCCCTTATGTGTGCTCAAAGTTGGCTAAAGAATAAAGATATTGATGGTAAATTCTTTTCTTTTTAATATATTTATTTTATCTATCCTTATATTATCTTACCTAATATTGTGTTTTTTATTTTCCTATAGCGACAAGTATTAATACGGAGAGGACTAGTGAAATTAATCGACCAATTGAAGGTTATTTTGATCAAATAGATGAAGATGAGGTATTTTTAATTTTCTTTTTATTTAATATTACATTACTAAATATTCTTTTTATTTTAATATTATATTAATAAATATAATGTTTGCACATACAGATTGGGTCCAAACTGTTAACAATCTTACCAACAAATACAATTAGTCAATTAGATGATGCTCTGTCAGTCTCCACTTTCCAGTCTACCCAGCATGATATTATCTTAATATTATAAATTGTATCATTTCTTGTAAAATGATTTAGATAATCATTCTTGTACAGCAAAATTTTATACAGTTAATGAATTTGATTTTATCAATTCTTTCTTATACTAATTAAAAAATTATTTAATTAAAATTAAAAATTGTTATTAATTGAATTGAAAATCTTAACTATAACTATTAACTTAATGACTTTTCATACAAATTTCTAATCAATGGAATTAAAATTGCTAATTAGTCATACCAGTAAATAAATCTCAAGATTTTAATTTAGTCATACCAATAAATAAATCTCAAGATTTTAATTTTAAAATGTATTTTTTCATTAATGATATGCAAATATATGTAGCACCCTTCAATCTAAACTTGACTTAATGACTTTTAACACAAATTGTGTTAATATTCAGCCCATTATACCTAAAATATTACTTAAAACATTAAGAAGTTAGTGATGTTACGCTTTCATTTAATGATTTATAGTTTTATACAAATGAAATATTAAGTGGTTAAATAAAAAAATATAAATATTTTGTAATTTAATATTCAATAAATTAATAACTTTATTATATGATAATTATATGTTGTTATAATTTAAAGCTGTGAAGTAATATATATATTAAAAAAGGTGAAAATTTTATAAATTTTATGAAATATGGTATGCTATAACACTCTAAAGACGAGAAAGATTTAAAGTAAAACTTATATCAAGGTTTCGAGTAAGGAATTACGCTTAGCAAACTTTTAATTAGAGTGACTTAGGAATGAAACTTTTAATATTAGAATTTAAAAAGGAGAAAATTATGAATATAAATTTAGATTAATTAGAATATAATGATTTTAGAAAAAAGTAAAAAATTTCAAAAGTAATAAAAAATAATTTATAAAAAGATATCAAAAGTATTTATAAAATGTATTCTAGTTTTAATAAAATAATAGTTATTTTCAATATAATATACTATGCATATTTGTTTTTATAACTCAATTACTTATATATTCTTTTGGAATTGATACATTAGGATTAATAAAGTGATTAATTCATTTTAAGATTACTATAAATATATATATGCATAATGTTTATATGGTGTAAATATGAAAAATAAAATAAACAAGTTTAAATGCGTTAAGAGTAGTGATGATATTAATTAATTTCTTTTAATGTGTGTAATAAATATATAAAATCTTACAATGATTATTTAATAATAGATATAATATGAAAAGTCAGTAATATTTATACAACTATACAAGTAAAAAAATTGAACAATAATTAAAAGTACAATAACTACCTCAATTAAGAGTTTTGTACATAATTTATAAAAACACATTAAAATGTTTAAAAAATTATATTATAAACTTAATAAACGTGCTTTTAAAAAAATCATTTTAAAAAGAAATCCAATGATTTATTAAACACGTAATAATAAAATAAATTCATTGTAATTAGATAATAACATTTTTACATTTACATTATAATTAACTGTTATAAGAAAATTACAAAATTAAAATTAAATTTACTTATTTATAGAAAATAATTATGACAACATTATCATTACTTAAGCATCAATTGGGTTTTTGAGCAACTACAAGTAAACAATATATGCTTTTATTCGCTTGTAACCATCAGGATTGAAATGTGCTAATTTTTCGAAAATTTGCAGGTTAAAAATTTTCAGGTTAAATACCTCATTAAAAAAACCATTTAACCTAAAACTTCAAACTGATAAGTGACGCCATTAAAATAGGCTCCGACTCTGTTTTCACGTAATATACATCAATTACTTGCTTCTGTTCATTCTAAAAATTAAAACATGGCTTTTCCCTTTTCCTTTTGCCAATCACGTGGAAGATGTTAATCACAAAAGATCGATTGCCATTCCATGTTAAGTCCAAATTTTACTTGAATCATTAATTTCGGAATTTCCTTTTGTTTTTAATTTCATGAGCTATTCCCTTCTAGCACAAAAAGTGCAATAGAAAATAATTAACTTTGCATTTTATAGATTGTAACTGTTTTAATTTATAAATTTTAATATCAAAGTTGTAAATACCGTACCGATCTTAGTGTCGGATTGGGTTCTGGTATGATACTGTACTGATACAGGTCAATATCAGGTACTTTTTCGAGTAATTTTTTAAATTTATAAAATAGTCCCTAGTTTTCAAAATAGTTCATTGTCATATTGTGCAATTATACTGTATATTTTATAAGTTTAAATCAACCATGTCTCCAAAATTATAATAATAAATAATAACCACAATTAATATGAAATAATAATAATTTTTAGATATTTCACATATAAATAATAACCACAATTAATATAAAAAAGACATCATCATATAAATATAAAATTAAGAATAATACAAAGTATTTAAATTATTACAATTTTATCATATAATAAATAATAATTACATCAAATCACTCAATACAAATAACAATAACTATCTTAACTCTCAAACTATTACAATTTATGACAAGAGTTTATGATAAAGAAACAACTAAGTAAAAGTAAAACCTGAAACAAAAATATTTACAATTACATTATATATATAGAATTTAACATATACATAAAATACAAGTAAAATTAAAAGAAGAGGAAAAAACCTGGAACTTCATTCAATCGTCTACAGGAGGATACCCGCTATATTGCATTGACAAAATCCTCATCATTGAGAGAAATCTCATCATCATTCAAATTCAATGCTCCAAATGACATGTTAATGCTTTCCCATTTAAGATTATCTTCCAAGTTATTCACATCTACCAAACCCAGTTTCTCATAAGCCCAATCCTCCAAAAGATCGATATTATCAATGGAAATTGGATATGTTGAACTACTTGTGCTATTAAGAGTCCTAGTAAATAATAAAATTTAATTATTAGAAAGTTATAATAAATTGTATCGAAATTAATAATGATAGTAACATACATTTCCCGAAACTTTATATTATAACGAACGAAAACTAAGTCATTGAATCTCTTGTGATCTAATCTATTCCTTTTCTTAGAATGAATGAATTCAAATCTGCTCCACCTCTGTTAATAGCTTGTTGTATTCACACATTAACTTAAAATTTGAATTGCAAACTTTTGCAATTCTGAAACACCAGTTCTGAATTGATTCCACCGAGAAACTATAAGTTGTAGGATAAAAAAAGTAGTGTTATAAACAAAATAAAATGATAATTAATTTTCAACAAATAAGAAAAAGGAAATATGTAATACTTGAAAAAAGTTTTGCTTTTTGTCAAATAACAATTCGCATTTTAAATCCCCAAAAGATTGCTTATAAACCTCCATTTGTGAGCTCAAGAGATCTTGCATCATGTCATGGCCAACAATTGTTGTAATAGTTAATAGTATTCTCCTATTAACTTCAGCTTTCTTTGTAAAATTCAGTATTAAATAGAGACTAGGATTAAAAAATGCCTCAGTTGTAAACAACGGAGAAGAAAGTTGCCTTTCTCATCTCTCATTGATGACTGCAAGATACGATGTGTACAAAGATGGCCTATGTTTCAGATTGACCTTAATTGCTTGCTTCTCCCTCTCCATGACATACAAAAATAACTTGCTATTGTCTTTTCTTCACTATCAACCAAACGAAACACACTCATCAAAGGATCACAAACTCGAACAACAAATTGACTTTGAGACCAAAATTCTTTATCTTCCAGTATAATTATGGAAACCTCTAATCCAGCATTAGACCTAGCATGCTGAGAAGCAACTCACTTATCACTTGTAAATATTTGTCTTAGCTCTTTCTTCATTATAACAAAAGACTGAAGTGATAAGAAATTCATTTTAAATCTTATCACTACAGGATGACACAAATTCCTACAATCGGTAAATTCATTTCTCATTAAATTCAACATCTATGCATGATTATAGATGAACTTGGTAACCTTTTTAGCTTTCTATATAGTCTCATCAATAATAATAAAATACCTATAACATTAGGTTAATGCAATGTGTAGCACAAAGAGTAAGAGAAACTAATTATGCTTATTTTGTAATCTTCTTCCTGTCGCTTTATAAGTAGAATCATTGTTATTAATGAACTGAACAAATTTTTTTAGGTCCTACTTCATTCATAACTTCATCGAATATCTCAAATAAAATATCAATATTCCTAATAAGGCTAGATGCATTAATAGACTTTAAAAATATTGAGTGATTTATAGAATAAACCAAAAAACTAATAATAGGCTTATGTCTCCTATTTTTCCAACCATCATATATGATTGAATAACCATAAGTAGCCCAATCCACTTTTCTTTCTTTCAAATAACTTTTAATTTTAGAAACAAAGCAACTGAAAAGTTTACCTCTTAAGTCATCAATCAAAGGAGCGTTGTACCCGAACCGTAAGAGATTATAAAATCTAGCATAGGCTAATAATAGTAAGATTGGAAAGCATTGTATAATGAACCTGTATCATACCACCATCTAGTTAATGTCATATCTACATTGTGAGTCATATCTCTTGATTACATGACACTAAGAATTGAAAGTTGAGCTCTAAGAGTTGTTCGTGGTGCCAAAAACCTATTCACCTACCTTCTTCTTTTCCTAACATTAGGTCTAGGTGTAAAATTAACTTCTTCCTGGGGGCTTGGGATAGAACACTACCACTACTACCTTTAACATTTCCAGAATCATCACGAGAACCAACAAATGAACTTCCACAACTAATTTGATAATTCAACACAATTCAATTTCATCCAACACAATTCATCATAAGTCAAATACTAACAATTCAATTATTCAACATACATAATTACACAAAACGTACAAAAACAATTTCCATTTCTAACAATCACGAAACATACATAAACAATTTTTATTTCCAACATTTTCGAACAATTTTAATTCAACCGTTACAGAACATACATAAACATTTTCCATTTCAAACAATTTCAATTCAACCATTACAAAATATATATAAATAATTTACATTTTCAATAATTTCATTTCCAACAATTTCGAACAATTTCAATTCAAACATCACAAAACATATATAAACAATTTCTATTTCTAACAATTACAAAACATACATAAACAATTTATATATCCAAAAATCACAAAACATACATAAACAATTTCCATTTCCAACAACCATAAAACATACATAAACAGTTTCCATTTCCAACATTTTTTAACAATTTCAATTCAAACATCACAAAACATACATAAACAAGTTCCATTTTCAATAATCATAAAACATATATAAACAATTTCTTTTTCCATCAATCACAAAATATACATAAACAATTTTTATTTCCAACAATCACAAAATATACATAAATAATTTGTATTTCCAATAATTTCAAAACATACATAAATAATTTCCATTTCTAACAATTTTCAACAATTTCAATTTCCAACAATCATAAAACATACATAAACAATTTCTATTTCTAGAAATTTTCAACAATTTTAATTCAACCATTACAAAACATAGTTAAACAATTTCAATTTCATTTCTAATAATTTTGAATATTAACAAAAGAAGGCAAAAAATGTATCATCTAAGGATATATTCTACAATTACTTATTGATCATTACTATATTATTGTTATTTTTAATATTATTTAAGAATGAAAACATAAATAGGATAAATGTGAGATGCTAGTGGGGGGTTTACCTACGTCAAGACGACCTTATATTGAAGTGAAAAATATAAAAATCATTCAAGGCCAACAAATGGAAATTTTGAAATTGGAATTTTGAAATTTCATGACTCCATCTTTTATTTTCTTTGCAAGGTGATGGCTGTTAAACATGAAGGATTACAAAATTCTCAAGTCCTAGAATATTTCTACATTTGAGTGAGATACAGAAATCTTGTAGCATATGCCAATAAATTTTGGCCCCAACTTTTAACTTTAATTTTCATTTAAAATAAAAAAAAAGGAAATTATTATTACATATGATAATAAAGCAATTGAATAACATGGTCATATTATTTAATTTGATTGCATTATAGTGTCTTTGAAAAACAAAGTTAAGATGATCATATTATAAATGTTCAATATTTTGTGTAACAAATGTCGAACATGATAGAAATAACATAACAACATTACAACGCCCAAAAAACATACATAAACTAATAAACACACCCAGTTAGTTTTCAAATTTCACAAAACACATATGAGTCGAACAATTCCATTCACAATCCACAAAACCCACCCAACAATTCCAATCACATTTTACAAAACATACATAAGGTCATAAACACACACCTAATTATTTCAGGCCTAATTGGTTTCAACTCCTCATTTAAGGCTCTCCTTTATGGGAGGTCTTGAGTTCAAGTCATCAAAAAAGGAGAGGAGAGGGAAATTTTCACTATTGATGATCCTCTAGCCCCCCAGGCATGCTCCTTGGTTGGATCAATTACAAATGTCTCGCTTCCAGCGGCAGTGTGGGAGTTAGAGCTACTAGGAAACCCGAGACTAATAGGAACCTGATGCTGAGCAGGATTAGTGATCAATCAGCAGCTGACCAATTAGTATGTGACGAATCCTTATGCGCAGAAGTGTATAGGCTATGTAGAAACCTGAGGAATCTTAAAGTTCCATATTTACCTTCTCTAGAGCTCTTGAGGTAGGGTCTTATGTTGGGTCCCGTTTCCAGAACCCAACTCTTAAAGAAAACCATAACTATTATCGCTTCATTTTCTTGCTCTGATGCCACCTATGTTGGATCCCGTTTCCAGAACCCAACTCTTGACAAAATCATCCTACCTAACTTGAGCGTCATAATC
>JANVCQ010018706.1:0-12594 GCA_025531925.1 Erythroxylum plowmanianum
TCAATCCCAACTTCATTAATGTAATTGAATTCAATTCGCTAATGAATTCAATTCGAAGGTTTCCAAACAGCCCGTAAAAGTTGCTAAAAAATATAAGGTTTTATTAATAGTAATATATTTGGGGACTCCATATAACTTAAACACATTAACCAAGTAAGCATTAGATATCCCTCTACAGAATATGGATGTTTAAGGCCGCAAAATGACATATTTACTAAATCAATTAATGACCATCATGATTATTAAGAAGTGATTAGATAACGATAAACCTTCTATTATTAAGTCCTTGTTAACATCAATCCAACATTGCTTTGGTATGGTAGGGTTGTAACAAACCTTCTAGTGAGTTAATTTCATATTTGTTTCTTTGGTAGACTTAAGAATGCTTGATATAGTTTCTCATATACTTGTGAAGTTCTTTTTTATGATAAAGAGTTTACAACTTCTTAAAAGTACCTTGAACTTTAAACTATAACTTTCGCTGAACATTTATATATTAGGGTAATGATTTTTGGTTATGAGTTGTATATCATGCCCTACCATTAACCTTCCTTTCCAGTTGAGTACGCTATCCTTCAATTGATAGGAATTTGTATTGAGATTGCCCTTACTCAACTTTGCTACTAAGTCTTGAATTGTGTTATCATTACGCCAACTCACTTTGACTTCTTCTAACAATTGAGTTTAAGCTTAAGATAAGATAAGTATATAAAGCTCTACTTCATAAGCTTAGAAAGGGCATTGGCTACAATATTCTCCTTCCCCTTCTTATAATTAATTCAAAGTTATACCCTAGCAATTTAGGAACCAAGCTTGTTAGAAAGCAGTGTGCATCCTTTGCTTCCATAATAATTTAAGACTTTTGTGGTCTTTTTTAATAATAAAAAGCTCCCACTTAAATAATGATGCCATTGTTTAATAATCATAATAGCAATCAATAATTCCTTTTCATATGTTGGCAAGCCTTCATGTTAAGTATCAATGACTTATTGATAAAAGTCAATAGATGCATTTTATCTAAGGCATCTGTCTTGATGGTTTGGAATAATTAGGAAAACCTAAGAAAATGATGAAAATTAATGTTGTCTTAATTGCTTCAAATACCATGTTTACTTCTTCATTATAACAAAAGGTATCTTTTTTTAACAAATTATTTAAGGGTCTAGTTATAGTGCCAAAGTGTTTGATGAATCTCATCCGTAATAACTTGCTAAGCCCAAGAATTACATTAATAACTTGTCAAGTCCAAGAAACCTATTAATTCCTGTAATAACCATTTAAGGACTGAGTCTATTTGCTTTGGAACAGTTGCCACTCCTTTACTTGATATGTTATGCCTTAAGCACTCAATCTAATTTACCCCAAAGATGCATTTATTCCCTTTACCTAAAAACAAGTTCTGAGTTATAAATTAAGAGTGACTCGAAGATGCTGGAAGTGATCACTATAAACTGGAATATCATTAAAAAAGACTAAAACAAACCTCCTCAAGTGAGCTCTAAACTTATCATTCATCAAGCTTTGGAATCTAGATGGGGAATTAGTAAGCCTAAGTGGTTCCACTAAGAACCATAGTACCTATCATGAGTTCTAACGTTATCTTAAGTATAATAGGTGGGAACATTTGGATTTGATGGTACACTGACCTGAGATCTAATTTAAAGAACTATGCAGCTCCTTGGAGTTCATCTAATAGCTCTTCAATCATTATAATGGAAAATTTTTCTTTAATGGTATTCTTGTTCAGTTTCTTATAGTTAAAGCACAAACATAAAGAGGTATCTCTCTTCTTGACTAATATCATTAGAGATCAAAAGGAGCTATTACTTTGTTGACTTACTCCTTGTTTCAACAGATCTTAGACCAATTCCCTAATTATATCCTCTTATATATTGTCATACCTATGAGGTCACATATTAATAGGTTCAACTCCTTTCTTAAGAGAAATTTTGTGATCCTAAGATCTATGGCGTGGAGCCTTTAGGTTATAACAAAATGGAAGTATACTTAACCAATAGGCATTTGAACTCCAATTGTTAATGCTTCTTTACATTGACATTATTAATTGCTAATTCATGAAACTAATGCTCCATTTTATGTTAGAGTCTTAATATACACAATTGACTTATATCTTGGGCTTTAGCTAATGATCATTAAGCCTCTTGATCACTCAATTTTGGGTGACCCGGTAAGCCTCCCTATAGGAACACCTTCTTCTTTCCCAACTGAATAGCATGGTGTATTTACCAAGTTGTATAAGACCTAATTTAAAGTGGATAGCCATTGAACCTTTTAAACCACATCACAAACCCCAATGACAATATCAAGGAATTGCTGATAAACCAAATGCCTTGTAGTTGTCATTCAAGGCCGTCACATATATGTTCATGTGGTAGTTGAGCACCACCTCCCATTATCACTTTGACATTTCTTAATGGTGAAATCTTATAAACCCC
The DNA here is from genome assembly GCA_025531925.1 of Erythroxylum plowmanianum. Lineage (NCBI taxonomy): Eukaryota > Viridiplantae > Streptophyta > Magnoliopsida > Malpighiales > Erythroxylaceae > Erythroxylum > Erythroxylum plowmanianum. Next base: position 2,457 of record JANVCQ010018706.1, read on the forward strand.
CTTTTATACCAAGCAACATCTATAAAATTGTGAATACTATTATTGTCTATTAGAGTTTGAATTTCTTTTCCTCTACGTGACCCCATGATCCTCACTATTTAAGTTATCCAATAGGCATTCTTGCCTGGCTTACAGAGAGATAGTTAGGAATTTCTTTGCAGTTTCCTCCACTTTATTATGTAACTCTTCAATTCTATCCTCACCATCATCATCCTTTTCCATAAATAGATTCTTTTGCTTCTTCTTGCACTTATCCTTATAACATATCTATCATCGCACCGAAAACATATTCTCTTAGCTCTTTTCTCCTCAAACTCCTTGTTATTTAGTTATCTTTGCTGTGTTTGTAGAGGTCTATTAAGGGTAATCTTTTGAGTATGGTTTGACAATGATAATAGACCCATATGTGCTAGGATTTTAGTAGTGGATGATATAGATAGGGCCAGAGGTAAATTTGGTAGTTGACTTATTTATTTTTGTGGTTTTTTTAAGTTGGGCGGTAAACAAAATTGATTACTTTTTGTTTCTTAGCCGTCACACATGTTTGTTGAAGGGCTTTTAGGTTTAACATTTTAACCGATAATTCAAACTCTTACCTTAATCCCTTAAAAAAGAACCCATTTAAGTAGGCTTTTGGGATTTGAAGGACAAATAGAGTACCTTTTAAATAATACACAATATTCCCTCACACTAATAGTTTATTAGAGCATGTTGAATTCTTTTATAGGGTCCTCAAATGCTTCTTTCCCAAAGAACTGATTACATAGCCACTATGTAATCACTCCATAAAGGTTCTTTGAGCTTTAGCTAATGCCTCAAGAACAACTAATGCCATTCAACTGCCATACCTTTCATGTGAACTCCAATGATTTTAACTGTCATTTTTAGAGGTGTACAATCAAGTATGAAGAATTGCTCATCTTTAAAAATATAAATGTGGAAATTAAAGCCATCAAAGGTGGGAAATTCCACATTGCTATACCTTTTAGGTATTGCTAGAACATTTCTCTGGGCTCTACAATCTTATGTCCCTGTTTTACTTAAGTATCATAAAGCTGAGTTTGTGCTTTCATCATCTCCTTTTGTATATCCTTAATTTGATTACATAATGATTCTTTCATTTTTAGACCTCTTAGGTTTTAGTTTCCTTTGTCATACTTAAATCATTGAGTTATGAGAGTAGCGAGATTGTTAGTTCAAGCAACATGATCATTGCTCAAATACCAATTGCTATGTGACAAAAAAACAAAAAGAGAAGAAGATAGGAGTTTTGAGAAGAAAATAGACATAAAGACAAGTGTAGAAGATTTTGTAAGGAAAAAGATTCTTTTTATTATAATATACTTCTAAGACAGTGCCAGAAGGTATATTTAGCCATTGTACATAATAGTAATAATGACAATTATTATGGGCAAGTTGTCTCTCACACGACTATACATATCTATCTTAATAACTATAACATCATTTTCTTCTTTTTCTAGTAGTTAATAAAAGATAAATAAAAAGAAAACACATTGTATAGCCCAAGTAATTCATCTTCTTCATCTTTTATTTCTAACAAAATCCCAAAATTAGATCATGACATTGTGTAAGCTTTTTAGGATCCACTATCTCTTATTTTGAGAACTCAATCCTTTCACTCTATTGCTTTGAGATTCAAGACTTTTAAAGCTATAGAGGATTAGAAAGAAGAAGATAAAGAAAATGACATTAATTAACTTGAGACATCAATTTTGTTCAAAAATAAAATTAATCTCCTCGCTAAATTTATAGACCCATTTTTATTGTCTCTCCTTCTTGCCATAATTTTTTTAAATTCCTTAACTTTTTTTAGTGAAAATGAAAACGAATTTGCCAATTTTTTTAAGGAAATTTATCATTATTTTCCTAAACACAAATATTCAACAAAAAACAAAGTTTATAAGCTCCTCTATCCTAAATAACAAAGGGTTATAAATAAATAGAAAATTCCAGTTAGATAAAATTGATGAAACTTTAATAGAGAGTTAGACTTTCACTAAAGTAGGGTCTGAATTAAATGTTTTTGTAATATTTAATTTTTTAAAAGGCTAAAAGGTCAAATTAGATTAGGATGTTTTCATAATAATTCAATTTAAACTCAAACATTTTAACATGTTTAAAAAGAACACTAACGTTTTAAAAACTTTTAATTTGAACTCCAACTTAACTTTTCCATAAATTCTCAGTTACAGAAAACATATATGACATTTTTATGAGTCCTTTGCATATGTATTATCTTACGTGACATGAACAAATTAAAGGCAATAAATTTTATTTCTCTCCTTTCTCTTGTCTCTCTTTATTTCTTACTTGAGTAGTGTTGTCATGAATCATTATTGTAAATTATGATGTAAACCAGCTATGATTAATTAAAACTTTAGGTAGTTCTTCAAAACAAAGCTAATAAGTTTAGGTCTTGCTCATTTCAAACAAAAACTTGAGCACTTTTTTTGTGAACTTACAATCACCAGTAATACAGATTAAAGTTGAAAGTGTAGAAGTGACAATTACATCTATTACATATGGAGTTTCAGTTTCTTTTCAATAATTTCATTCCTCCTAAAAATTTCTTACAAGAAACGGTCTAAGTTATTTAATACAAAAATGGTTTATTCTATTAGAGGTACAACTGGATGTAAACCTACCATCTTTAATGTAAAGAGTAAATTTTTTATAACTCCAATATGTACAGTAGATATCATAGAAGTTTGTTATTATAAAGAAATAAGAAACTCTAGTAATTTGGGCAAATTTTAAGTTCAAGAATAAGTTTCTCTTCTTGAGGTGGTTCATAGGGATATGACAATGCTATAAACTTTGGAATCTGGTCACCTGACATCAAAATTAGCAATCTTTGACTTTGATTTTATTTCATATTCCCTAAAAAGTTAAATGTTAGATACTAAATTAAGAAAACATGTTACTTGTTTAGGTAAATAATGAACATATTATTATGTTTGTTTTAAGGTAGGCTAACATAATACGAGGTTGGGAAAATTTTCAAGTGGGTAGGCTTAAACTTAGAAGGTGAAGCTTCAATGTCATCCTCAGGATGATGTTCACTAGAGAAAGATCGACATAGTAATATGAGCTTGTCCTAATGGTAGTAACAAAAATAAATATGACTTAAGTTAAAAATAGTGAGCAAGAGTAAAGTTATGCTAAGAGGGAAGTTAAAGGATGACCTAAATGCATCCATATAAGGAGGAGAAAGATTTGGAGTAGCATTCACAAATGACAAGTAAAGGAGTTAAGAAAGAAAAAGAGAGACGTGAGAGAGGGATGAGAGAGACAGAGAGAGAGATAAAACTTTATTGGCTTTAATTTTTTTAGTTTTGGACCCTACTTACCAATAAGATACACATCTAATAAAAAACACACAAAAAATACTAAATATTTTTATAATAAAAGATTGATGGAGAAGTTAAGTTGAAATTCAAATTGCATATTTATAAATGTAAAGAGTCCTCATGAATGTGTCAAAATGTTTGAATTTAAATTGAATTTGACAAAACTTTTATAATAGCAAGACTTGATAAAATAGACAACTTTCAGGCGTAATAGATTTTGACAATTTTTTTCTCTATGTTGTTTCTAAATTTTATGAAATGATAGATATGATTATTGTTTAAGTTAGGTAGTTGGAAAATTGTTGCTAGAGATATAGAAGTATGTTTGGATCATAATTATTAGAGATATGGAAGGTTATACCAATGAATGCCCAATATATCTCTCTTTATTTATGCATGACTATGATATATAAATTAACTACTTCCCACTTCATATTGACTCTCTATCTATGAAAAACTGCTTATCCATGAATCCCACCAAGCAAATGATCATTTGTTTTCCAGCAAAAGTTATGATGAAGAAAATATTAATTTATATCCTACAACCAATCAATTAGTTGTAGTTTAGCGACAAAATAATTTGAAGACATTCTTTATCTTGTACATGTTTAGATGTACATGATAAAATCCATAAGATAATTATACATTGTAAATAAAATTATATTAAGATCATAATTATAAAATTTATATTATATTTATATATTATTCCTAAATTGTTCTTAGTTATTGTTACAATAAAAATGGATATTAATAAAATATAAAAAGCTAGTACACATTATGTTTTTCTTTATGAAAAAATAGTTGATTATATAAACTAAGTATAGAGATAGTTAAACAAATATGTGGGTACTTTTTAACATATATTTTTGCTAATTGAATTTTAATAAAAACATTAACTTTTATAGTGACCTTTTTGTTTTCTTTGAATGATTTAAAATATTTGAGTTTAGATTAAAATTTGATACAAAAATTAAGGTTCAATATTTTCTTTTACCTTCTTTTTTTAAATTGACAAATGAGAAGAAAAAAAGAAGCTGAGTGTTTAAAAATGCATGTAATTGTATCTGAAACCTTCTTATTCAACAAAAAGATTGGAATATACACATGGCTTTGAGATAGAACCATCTTTGCAATTCTCTTCTGAAAACTCCCTTATGGTATCATGCAACCATAGGAAAAAGAGGGAACATACATCTCAATCAAGTTATCTACAGTACATTCCAGTGACATGCAACATAGATAACAGAGCTACATTGGATCAAAGCTATTGTTATCAGCCTAGACATATAAATCATTCATTCAGTCATACTATTTTATCTGCAACATATCGACTTGCCTCAAACATACATCTCAAGACACAAATGATCCTGTAGGTTGCAGCAAGCAGTTACAATGTAGCAGAAAACCAAAATATACTCTTCATAAGTTTCTTTCCTCAATTTATAATGTCTTTAGTTTATGTGAATGTAAGCTTTATTCATTGCTGTACACATCATAATCTTAAACTGATACCCAAAACATATATACGTTAGAAATGTTCTAAATAGTTTTATATAGTAAAACACAAAAAGAAGTTTAGCCAACATAGACAATCTCCATAATATGGAAAAGAAACCTAAAATGTTCCTAAAACACTCATGCATGATATGGAAATGAAACCTAAAATATTCCTAACATAAGAAAACAGTTCCATCACCATATAAATCTCATTCTTCTTCATCCTCTGAGTCGGAATCAGCCAAAACTGGAACTTCCATCTCCCTTTTGGACTCCCCCTCCCCTGGAACCTTCACCTTCTCGAATTGGAAAAACTTTAAGGTACCATTGACCTTTATGTATGCACCATTTGCTGTGAAGAAAATATTGTGATCATTAAGCCATGCATGCACATAGAAATTCTAGTAAGCAATTATGACCTGCCTCAGACATTTTCAAACCTAAAAACTTTTGCTAAAATGATGAAAGTACAAAAAAATTTATAAAAGAAGAAGCAAGGAGGATTTTAGGAAAGATTATTGTGACAAAATTTTGGTTAGAATTTCTGGAATTTTAGGAAAGAAAACAAAGAATAAGAAACTAGGAATTATTCTAAGGTCTTAAAATCACTCGAAGAAAAAAACATTCCACTTTTTAGTTAAAAACTCAAAATTTATAAAGAAAACTCAAGAATTTTTTTCCTTATTAAAAGATTGATTACATATATATAAAAAATATTTGGAGCCTTAATAATAGAATAGAAAAAACTTACTAAACTTTTCAAATAGGAACAAAATTCTATTTAAAAAAGACTATAATAAACTTAATCCTATCATAATAAAGACAAAATATAATAAAAATAAAGAAAACTAAGCTAATAACTCTTTTTTATTCTGCTTCATTATCAAGAGCACTTTTGTAAAAAATCGAACTATTTTTGATCAGCTCAATCGTGAAACTTTGAGATAATCAACTTTTTGATTTAGTTTTTAACTTTTTGGTTCGATTTACTTTAATAATCATTGTTCTTAAAAATTGATCAGTTTATTAACTAATTGGTTGGTTTTCGTAAACTAATTAGTTTTATAAACCAAAATAAACCAATTAATTTTTATCTAATAGTCTTTCTTTTTAATTAAACTTTAAATTAAAGACAATCTCGTTTAATCATATTTTAAATTCTTCAATTTTATACAAACTTTAACTAATTTTTACATAGTCTAACACTGGTTGAACTTTCTAAATATTAATCTCTTGTCTTAATGATTTAACCTTCGGTCTGATTTTGAAAAAATTGCTTAAAAATCTACTAAACTTTTCAAATAGGAATAACATTCTATTTAATAAAGAATATAATAAACTTAATCCTAAACTAATAAAGATAAAATATAATAACAATAAAGAAAAATAAACTAATAACTCTTTTTCCTTATTTTGCATCATTATCAAGATTACTTCTATGTTTTTAGTAGTACTTAAACCTTTTAGTCTCCGAAGGTGTGGTTGTATTATGAAGTACAATGTTTACAACCATTAACATTATCTGCTCATATGATGAAAATACGAAGATGTAACTCATTTCCTTTACAACATGCTGTGATATGAGATGGATAGCAGATTCTTTTGGGACATCATCACTTTAACCATAGATGGAAAAGAATAAAAATCTGTAGAGTATGTTTGAAAACTCAAATTGTTTTCCCACGGAAAGATGAAACATCAAATAAGAACTTTTGAAGTTTAAGTGAAACAAAGTTCTTATCTAGACTGACTACGAAGAAGTATGAAAAATAATGACTTATCATTTGCAGTTATATCTGTTGAATTCCATAATAATGATGTTCCAGTACCACATGAAAATTCAAAATTTAAATGCCCAGCAAAGCACTAGAATAGTCAAATCAACCTAACATACTAAGATGGCATCAAGAAATGAACTTTCAATACTCGCTGGACTAGGTCTAAACAGCTAGCTAGCAGCATCCCATTAATAGAAAAATATACCTCTTGAGGCCATGAACAATGTTGGAAAATAAAAACCATAGGACCAACACAAAGAAGGGAAAGAAAGTACCAGGCAAGTAACAGGAAGAACAAGGCCAGCCACGAGAAGTAGTGAAAGAGAGCGACTCTTCTGTAGTAAGCCTATTCCTATTGGCCATTCTGTTGAATACTTGAATTAAACTAGACTTTGGGCTCACATTGGGTGCCATCCAGAAGGAAGAACCTGGTAGAAAAGGGAGCCAATCAGGGGTTGATTTCATAAGCATCACGCGTTGGAAAGCATTCTCTAGATTCTCTACCACCGAGTCCCTATTGGAAGATGAAGAAACTGTCACGACTATAGAAGATCAAGCACCAATTGAGGTTGTTAGGAGTGCTGAGCTGGCAAATGATAGTGGGGAATTGCAACCCAATGATGAGGTTGTTATGAGTGGACAGATGGCAAAACATACACAGGAGGAGGTACACCTAGAGGTACATCCAGAGGAGCGGATGAGGCATAGCACGAGGATCAGAAAGAAATCGTTGAAGGTCAGAGAAAATGAAGATATATGAGTTGGGCAGTAAAGGGAAGGGGGTAGGGAAATATAAGACAAATTTTTCTTCTGTATGTCTTTTTTTCTGGGTTCCCTTCCTAGGATTTCTTTTCTCTAAAGTTGTATTTCCTTTGGTTGTAACTGATGCCTTGAACTTACGCGACTGAATTCATTGTTAACACTTCAGCTGTCATTTTTCTTCTGAATCTGTTTCTGGAATACACATATTTGTTAAGGTCATTTGCTAGTGTTTGTGACAAAATGGTGCTTTCATTGAGAGGCCCTATCATGGCGGAAAGTGAGTTAAGAAAGGAATTTCATATGGAAATTAATAAGCTGCACGTGTTGGGAGAGCAGTGAGATTTTACATCGTCTGTGAGAATGGAAAAGATCGAAAGCAGTGTAGAAGAGATTGCTAAGGCAATGACGAGTCTCTCCGATGAGTTGGCAGCTTGGAGGCTTGAGGCCGCCAGTGGGTCCTCGAACTTCGACACGAACAATCATGCTCACACAAGGCTTGCTAAGATTGATTTTCCCAGGTTCAATGGCACAGATCCTTTGAATTGGATTTTTAGAGCTGAACAATATTTTGCTTATTGCAATCCGTCCGAAGCTGAAAAGGTAGTGATAGCATCTGTGAACATGGAAGGCGACATCGTGGCTTGGTTTTAGCTGATGCAGAAGACAAAATAGATCACGACATGGGCTGATCTGTCTAGGGTAGTTGAGCTACACTTTGGACCAACGAAATATGAGAATCCCAAGGCCCAACTTTTCAAGCTCAATCAAAACGAGTCAATGCAGGAATCCCATACTTGCTTCATGGTTCTCGCAAATAGGGTAGAGGGAGTGGCCGCAGATGCTCTTCTGGATCGCTTCATCAGTGGCTTGAAGGATGAGATCCGGCGATAAGAGATTTCAAGGGAATCGGCGACGTTATCAAAGGCAACAGCTTTGGCTAGATTACTCGATGAGAAGAACACACCTAACTGGGGTTTTTTAAGGAATCGCAACTATCACTTAGGTAACACAGTGAAGAGTTCAGGTGGAGGATCGATGTCCACGCCGACAACCCCATTGGTGAAAACAGTGGGTGGTCCCCAAAATCACACAACGCCCTTAGTCTCTATGCCTTCAACAGGAAAGGCATCATTACGTCCTTTGTTGTCGAAGCCCTTGATTAAACCTTTAACGTCGGTCAAGTGTTTAACGCCGACCGAGGTACAACTGAAACAAGAGAAAGGCCTCTGATTTACCTGTGATGAAAAGTTCACACCGAATCACCGGTGCCAAAATTGACAATATCTACTCATGGAGTGTAGTCCAGATGATGGAAAGAATTAAGAGGGAGACCCAAGTCTAGAGTCTGATATGCACGGGGATTAGGAGGAAACAGTCGAATTACTCCATTTATCTCTTCAAGCTTCGCAAGGTGCACCTGGTAAGTGTACGATTCTATTTCATGGATCTATATTCGAAATCGATGTATCGATTTTTTTGGATGGGGGAAGTGATGATAATTTTATAAAACCCCGGATTATCAAACATTTGAATATGGCGGAGGAACAAATTCCTGGATTTAAAGTTTTAGTTGGAGGTGGTCAAATTCTAAAGGGCAGTACTATGGTCAGAGACATCCCTCTAATTATTGATAACACTCGAATCATTATTTCTGCTTTAGTCCCGGATGCAACTCGTTATGATATTGTTTTAGGGGCTGATTGGCTTGCCACATTGGGAGAGCATATATCTGATTATAGTACATCTATATTAAAGATTTTTCAAAATGGGACATGGGTCACTCTCAAAGGGGAGCGTAATAGATTACCCACGGTGGCTCACTTCCATCAATTGCTAAGGCTACGTGATACAAATACCATAGAAGAGTGTTATACGATGGAATACTTAGGGACAAAGGAGGTTATAGAACCAATACTAGAATTACCTAGAGACTTGCCGATTGATTTACAAGAATTATTGTTGAAGTATAAAGGAGTTTTCCAAGTTCCCAGAGGCTTGCCACCACCTAGATCTCATGATCATGCTATCACTCTTCAACCTGGAATACCTCTCGTGAAGGTCAAGCCATATAGATATCCCTTTTGTCAGAAAAATCAGATAGAAAAAATGGTAAATGAGATGTTGCACGAAGGCATTATCCAACCCAATAACAACCCCTATTTAGCCCCTATTATATTAGTAAAAAAAAAGATGGGCCATGGAGGTTTTGCACTGATTATAGGGCTCTCAATGCTGTCACAACGAAGGATTCTTTTCCTATTCCTTCGGTAAATGAGTTGTTTGATAAACTTAAAGATGCGTGTTATTTTTCCATCTGGATCTTAGATCGAGTTATCACCAAATTTTGGTTAAAGAGGAAGATATTGTTAAGACTGCCTTTAGAACACCACAAGGACATTATGAGTGGTTGGTAATGCCTTTCGGGTTGACAAATGCCCCTGCTACTTTTCAGTCTTTAATGAATGATGTTTTCAAAGCTTATTTGTGTTGGTTTGTTTTGATATTCTTTGATGATATATTGGTGTACAGCACTGATTGGAATCTCCATTTGCAACATTTAGAATTGGTATTGGTTATGTTGGTGGATGTTGGACCCCGAATTTATATTGAAAATTGGTAATACTCAAAAGTGAATGAGTTGATTGAAATAGAATTGAAAAGCAAGAAATAAACAGAAAAAGTGTGAAAATTTGAAGAATTGAGAAAAGTTTGACTTTTTGGTCATAGAGA
>JANVCQ010018746.1:0-12591 GCA_025531925.1 Erythroxylum plowmanianum
TAAAGAAAAAGATTTCACAATTCAACCCCCCCTTCTTGTGTATTTGATTATCATTTACTAACGTGTGATTCACTTCAAAATAATGTATTCAGAAACTTTTGCAATGTGTATTCAAATGTATTAATGTTGTAATGTATAGACACTATGACTAAAGTGTTTTGAAATTGTAATGGGCCCGAGTGGAAAGTGAATTTTTGATGAGTTGTGTATTGATTTCTTTGTTATGATTGAAAATATTTATGAAATAAAGTGGGCCCTACCTGATGATTGACTTTTGCATATTTTGATGTTTCAAAAAAAATTTATACCGAGTTTTGATTGATTGATTGTTCTAGCACGTCAGTCTCGCAGGGCAGGGACTCAGATATCATCCATAGATATCAGGTATGTGTCTAGCGGGAGTGGGGTGCTACAGAAGAGGGTGTGGTTATAGTGTTGCAAATGATGGAAACATAATGAGAATGTTTGATGCTGGTAAATCTAACCCAAATTCTCAAGCAAAAATTTTAGAAAAAGACCTATTACATACTCCTCTCTTCAATAAGAAGCAAGTAGGAAGTTCAAGAAATGGATGGAAGGATACACAAATCAAACCAAAGGATTGTAGATGCTAAATGTAACTGTTAAATATTTGCATTCTTAGTAAACATTAATTAAGTGATGTAACTTAAGTTAACAATGTTTGCATTTTATCTATAACCTAGAATGCGAAGTCAAAAACTACTAAACCTTGAGCATAAATCAATAAAAAGCAAGCAAGTTGTTACTAGGCATGTGAATCCAAATCAAGAAAGTCAAACTACTTCTTCAAAGGGAAAGGAGGAAATGTAAAATAAACTTTGTTTGTTAGTGAATTAAACAATTTTGTGATATTTGTATACTGAACAAGAAACTAAAACTGCATCTTCAATGTTCATACCTTATGTCCTTCAATTTTGTCATATTTGTGTACAAAACAATAGTTGAGAGTTTGGATATGTATTGAATGTAAGGATCTTGTTGGCATTTACATGTTATTATATGAATGAACGCAATGACTGCCAATTTTGAACTGCTTTTCTTTTAAAGTTTTTTTTTGAAGTTTATGAATGGTAGATGATGAAATTGCATTTGTTTATATATACCACAAAATACTTTCACTAAGCTTAATTGCATTTACACAAGATGTACATTGTTAATATAAAGAGTAGCCAAGTGAACAATTAACCCCATAATTTTACAACACATAATTCCCAAGATATAAGCCCTTATTGCCACAATCATAATATGGTTCCAGATGTTGAGACTTCAAACAATTGCACTTTCCAATATCAGGTAAGCTCAATTACATTTAGACACTATTCTAGAACATAAAATCATTTCCAGGTAAGGCTTTAAACATACAACTGTTACCTAAATTACCTTCATTATTTAGGTAACAAACATAAGCAAAACTACTGAACACAAGCTTAAACAAGCTACAAATTTCTAACACTTTGCTGAATATGTTTCATTACTACTCCTCATGGCATCTAACTCATTCTTCAACTTCAAATTTTTTGAAATAATTTCAGCTTCCAAAACATTTACTGCATTCTCTCTTAAATCTGCCAGTTCAACCTTCAATAGATTACTTTGACAATATATCATCTTGTCTCCATTTTTCAGCTCCAAAATAATCTGTCTTGCTCTTGCAGAAAATATTTGATCATGCCATTCATGAAATTCACAAATATTTTCACTTTACCATCAAAGAAAAAACAACAATTCGTTAATGAAAAATATGAACATATTTATATAAAACATCAAAATGTACCAAAATTACTAGAAAGAGTCAACAGCTATAAAACCTTCTTCCTGGATTTTCATCAGTCCATGAAATCCATTTAGGTGCTTTCAAGTTATAGTAAGAATATTTAGCCTCTCCCTTATAGTCCCATTCAACTAGGTAAGTTCAAAAAATCAGCTTGTATGACTTGAAATCAAGTTTAGAACGCGTTCCTCTATTACCAAAGATGAAATTTTCAAAAATTTCCACTAAACACAAAATTGCAACCCAAGAAAACAACAAACTGAATCCTCAAATCAACCTCATTATCTTTAAGAACTACTAATTGAGCTCATTCTCAAGTATTCCCAGCTGATGTCTTTGAAAATGTAGTTCAATCCTTTAATCTACCTTTTCATCTAATAGGTAAATTACAATGTTGTAATGTTGATTATGCAGCCACTAATAGCTAAATGATGTCTACAGAACTGAATTTGCATGTTACAATATGAAGTAGATTGGGAAGAGAAGACTTGATCATATCCTACATACAATGTATAATAGAATTGTACATAAAAACAATTATATTCTACATGTATCCAGCCCTATAATCAAACTCATGTAAAGAAGATAAAGGAATTTACTTAAATTACATTGTTAACGAAACTTTCCATAAAAAAGGAAAAAAGAGAAAGGAATAAAGTGAAGATTCAAACACCAAAAATTATATACTAAAATTAGAAGGGAACATAAGTTGTTACCTACTTGGGGCTTCAATCAAAATACCAGTACATCATTACCTTCCACTACTTGTTCAAAATCCAATCATAAACAAGAAGAAAATTTTAGGAGAAAACCAAAGGCAAAAGGGGCACATTTATGTGTTGAATCTGCAAAAATCCAACCACTTATTCACCTCCAACTTCAAAAGAGAAAGCTCACACTGCATAGAAGTTTACACTACTTAAAGGTGAATATGCAACTATGCGTGAAGTGATAATGCGTGCAAGGATTAGAGTGATCGCACAACTGAGAGAAATAGGGTGAAAATTTGGAGGATTAAATATAGAATTAAGGTTAAAGAGTACAAATTTAAATGAAATTAAATAGTTTGTATTTTTTGAAAATCCACCTGATGTGGCTTATAAATGTGTTTTTAACGTGACATCTAAAAACTAACTAGCCTGGATATAACAGCGCATATATAACACACCTTAATTTTCATCTAAAAAATTGTAAAATTGAACAGACTCGTGAAAGTTTAGACCTTCATTGAGCAAGTTAAAAGTTTTAGTCCATAATTGATCAAAATAAAAAAAAATTGGCTCCAATTTGAGCTTTTAGCTTGCTTTTGATTTATTTTTACTTGTACTTTAGCATTTGCTGTGATATGATTTACTACATCGAAAAATTTTCTTCCGATATATATTAACATCATTGTGCTTCATAGTATTTGTACGAGCATAACATCATTGTGCTTCATAGTATTTGTACTTAGCGTATGCTCGTATTGTCACTAGTAGTCAAACTTGTGACCTGAGAGTTGACTTGAGTTTTATGTGTCAACTCCTTTCGATATAACCCAACAGAAAATTCTGGCCAACATTATTTGTGTAAAACGAACAACATCTAGTCACACAAAAAATAACAGATAGATACAGTCCATTACGCAGAATGCTAGTGTAACGAACAACATCTAGTCACACAAAAAATAACAGATAGATACAGTCCATTACGCAGAATGCTAGTGTAACATCACCCCCGAGACACGCTTGCCAAAATTACTGAAACTCAACGCTAAACAAAAGAATGAAACTTTTCTATAGTTTGACAGAGAATAGAAATTTAGCCATCATTTTTCATAAAGGTTAAGCGCAATCCAATCATATGCTGCCACAGTAGAGCCTTTTCTTTTTCTAACATGACGGGAAAAACGTAAAAAGATAGAAATAAATAAAGAAGGAAACTTTTTCCGTGCAGAGGGGGGAGTCGCTGTATGGTTGAATTGAGAGTATTAGTTTTGCAATTCAGATAAGATGTCTTACGCCTTGGACGCCGCGTGCAGTATTTGGCAGCCCGGCAGTTTAAGAATTCCCATGGCCTCTCTGTTTTTGCTCGTCTTTCTGATTCTTGTCCGTGTGGAGGGTTGTCATTTTTGTTCTGGTTTCAAGGTCGAGTACAGAGGGGGTCAAGTCAAAAACCCAAAGGGGCCGTAAAAGCCTAGGCTTACTCCATTGCTACTTAGGCTTCGACAGGTGATTGCCAACAAGGATTGATGGTTAGAAACTTGTCCTGGTATTCCTAACTTGCTATATTTAACTGGGCTAGTCCATAATCGCTTAGCATTTGCCTAACTCGCCTGAAAAATGGTTTCTACTTTCTTGTCACTCGTTTATATGTGCCACTCCCAACTGCCAACTATTCGTGACAATTTATGTGGCTAACGAGTCGTGAACCCACACCAATCTCCAGCTTAGTCTCAAGGAGCATGAACCGACCGAAAGCTTACAGGACATCTTAACTGGACCCTGATTGTGTAGTGGCATGGCTATAGCATGAAAAACCGAGCAACAAGCGACGCCTACCTATTTGTTGGTGTTGATTGCTAAACAAACCAGGACAGTCCCACGACCAAAGCCATATTCGCAATTTGATCTCACATGCCTATACTTTCCATCAGCACAAGACATAACAGACAACCTAGTGTGTTGCTGTCTATAGATATATTATGTATTTGACATGACCTTCTCCACAGCTCAAACTCTCATCATCCTAAAAGACCTTTCAGTAAGGACTATTTCAAAGTATGTTTCCGACAAGTAGCCTTATTCAATTAGCAAAGAAGTGGCAGAGAATGGAAGCTAGTAAGCGCAAAAGAATTACATTTCCAAGAAGAGATTTGATTAAGTGTTCACTTAAGCTAATAAAGGCCATTTTGTTGTGTATACGGTTGACAAAAAGAGATTTGTCTTCCCTTAGAATATCTGAATACAATCATTTTCAGGGAGCTCTTGAAGCTGACAGAAGAAGAGCTTGACTTCCTGGTGCTGGACCTATCACATTAGCTTGTGACAGTGCCTGTTTTTGGAGCATGTGACTTTGGTGGTCCGAGGACGAATACCAGAAGAATTGGAAAGGGCTTTGCTTATCTCCATGGATTCATGTCATGGATCAACTTCTTCATCTTTTGCAATCGGAAAAACTCGTCAACAAACGGTTATCTGTGTGATCATATAACGGTTATCATATACAAAATTATGAAGTTGATGAAAAACCTGAGGTTGAAGTTTCGCAAAATTCCTATTTGTCGCACTTGCTTCAAACTAAAACTAACAATTGCTTATTAGAAAGTAACTAGATTAGCAACTATGATTTTCTAGAATTTAATCACAGGTAAAAAATTAGTTTGCAGTAAATAAATCAACACAGAAAATCTGTTAAAGCATTTCGATACACACGGCCTACGTCTATAGAACCCTTACTCAGATTAATCAACTTTCACTATTGTACAATAAGCTTACATAAGGCTATTACAGAGCTGACACTACTTATTCCTTGACGCTATCTACTCGTACTCACGCCCTTGAAAGTTATCTCACACCCAATAGCATGACTACTGTTGGACCCCTTTTCTGGAGTCCAACATCTGTAGTCATAAAACAATCTTCATTCTATGAGGGTGGCATGCCCACACCAATCAATCACCAAAATCACAATTTGTCTTTTTCAAAGCAATTGTAGCTCTAAGTTTCTAGTTTATTTTAAAACAAGAACCATCTCAATCGGAGCTCTATAGATGAAGTTATGTTTAAGAAGCCAAAGTATATTCATACCCCAGTCATGCTCTGTCAACCGACCCCTCACTATCTTTCCGTCAATCTTTTTCAGATCAAAACCAAAAGCCACCAATTTTTATAGAGAGATAGAAAAATGTATTAAGAATCTATTGGTTCACGAATCACTTCATTTGGAGGTCAAGGATGAAGTTATGTCCAAAAGAATAAAACATGATTTTGTCCTTAATCATACTGAACTTGTTTCGAGACAATTGACATAACTTTCACTAGAGATATCGGATTAAGGTCATTCTTGGACAGTTTGAAAGAAGACTTCTAGATCTATAATTTTCGCAAGGCCTCGAAGTGAGATTTTGTCATTTAGAGGGTCAAAAATGTAATTTTTTCAAAAGTGTATAGTGTATGTCTGTTAAACGGGCATACACGTCTGCCTAACAGACATACATAGGACTAGGGGCCTTTCTAGACCCAAGAAGGTCCGTTTAATGGACCTAAAGTCTGTTTAATGGACATGGGCGAGGCTGGGGGTCCTTCCAGACTTGAAAAGATTCGTTTAATGGACCTAAAGTTCGTCTAACGGATATAGGTGATACAAAACTCCCTCTAAAGCCTCTCCAATGGTTCCTACATCTTTTCTAACATCATGTTCACTTATTCTCTTCCCAAATTCACCTCATCTAGTGCAATATCACTTCCTAACAATTCAAACACTACATTGATCTCATAAAACTCTCAAATCTCAACTCATTTGATTCATCACATTCAATTAAATCTGATCATTTACAATAGTTGTCTTGATACACATCCTATGCAGCATCACCAACTTATAAAGATCATATCTTTCGATATCTAAAAATTTCATACTTTATATTTTCTCATTGAATCGTAAAACACATGGTTTTTAAATTTTCAACCAAATTCACAATAAAACAAATCATGTATGCATCAATTTTGTCAACATATCATAAACATATAAGCACATTAGAATGGCTTGGGTGGATCCAAAAATAGAACGTACTACACATTTCTATATAATGATCCTGTGTAGCCATGAACTTAGGGGAGTTCATGAAGGAGTTCCATACCACTAGTGGGCAGGCAAGAGAAGCCTTTTGTCAAAATGCACTTGACTTAACTTAAGGGACCACCATAAACACACATAATCATACATTTCACATCTTGTAAACATATTGCCCAAATGACACATTTTGAAAACATGTTTTTCATGAACATGAAATATTTCATATGCATTTCCATCATCAGTTCATAATTAATCAATCAAATTCAAATACCAAGCATATGGCAATTTCTCAAATCATTCAAAAGCAACAAATGCCACAATTATAAAGCAATGAGAAATCATTTTATTCTCTTGACTAAAAAGAAAACATAAAGACTCATTATCCAATTATAAACATGAAACCTACCTTGATTTCCTTTCTTAAAACTTTGCTCAAAAATGCCTCTACCCTTACTCCTCTTGCATCTCTTGATTTCCTTTATCAAAAAAAAAAATCTTATTCAATAGGAATTCAAATTGGAGAACCCAAAGAAACATATTCATAAAACTGATCCTAGAAAGCTTAAACCCATGCATTTCCTAAGCTCCATGAACCAAAATCCTTCCTAAAATCTGAAAGATTCAAAATGAACTTATCCTTGATTCTTCACCAGATGAAGAGTTTCTTGGCTTTAATGAAAGCACTTCTCTTCCTCTACATTTTTCTCTTCTTGAATAACCTCAAAATCTCTCTTGAAGGCTAATAAAAATCGAAACTTAGCTTATTTTCTCTTCTCTATTGAAAACCTCTTCTGTCTCTTCTCTATAGAAACGCTCTTCTTTCTCTCTTCTATTTTTGTTCTTCTCTCTCAATTCACATTTTTCCCTTCTTAAAATGCAAGACACTCTTTTCTTCTTCCTTTTATGCCCTTAATGAGTCTAAATTGTCCATTTTGCCCTTCCTTATAATCTTATGGTCTTTTACCCTTAAATGATCTTCCAAAAATACCCTTAAACCTTCTTACTCTTACTACTTTAATTCAACTAAATCATATAATAAAATCCTACTAACATTGACATAATAAATAAATCCAAATATTTAATCTACCAAAACCTCAACAATTATTTAAATCATACTTAATTCAACAAGAAAAAATTTCGTGGAGCCAACAACTACCTCATGCTTACCTCAACGGAGAATTTTGAAATAACGAATGATAACAAAGATAAAAAATCTCAAGTGATTAAATCAATAATAATATAAACAAAAGTTACTTAAGTCAAAGAACACTCTCCTATATGTGCAGCCTCATTAAATCAAAATCATGTAGAGTCTTCCAAAACAAAAAGTCTATTGTATACTCTGCAGTTCATCAACCAAAACCTTTATGCACGACAGCACCAAAAGTTGATGGATAGATTTCACATGATAGACTCCTTATACAAACAAAATTCTAATACCAAACTTATATGTTATCTCTGTAAAACCTTCGAAAATGTAACAGCACAAATAAATGATAGAACATTGTGATTAATCTCTCAAGCACTCAAAAACACAGCAGTCAAAAATCAATGGACATGTGTCACATCATGGATTGCCTTCGAAAAAACTGTTGAGTACTTTTTAATTGATCATTAAAGAAACTCATGCACAACAGCCACAAAAATCATCAATAGAACCTGTAATTAATCACAAAAGCATACTAAAAAACACAGCTACAAAAATCAATAGATACATTGGTTGTTTATCTCCAACAAATCTACCTTCTTTAGGATTTTATCTTATTTAGGATTCCTTTCTTTCACACTATCTTAACTTCCAAAAATACTGCATATTCCAAGATAGTGGAATCCTATACCAAGTCAACTTCCTCAGCAAAAAAGATTTACATAATCCAAATCAACTTTCTTATTACAAGAGATATATCAAATATATCAAAATACAAATAATGTCGAAAATAAAATATTGAAAAACTCCCCCTTTTTGGCGTTATTTGTCACATCAAAATCTCCCCCTGAATAAGAGAAATGGAAACTCCTCCTAAAATAAATGATCATGATAAAAGATATCAAAAAATCAAAGGCAAGGTCAACTATTACCGACATAGTTATAAATACCAAATGGAAAAGCTATAAGCAAGTTCATATCACTTCATTGGGACAATTCAATGCCAAAAGAAGCTAAGTATCATTTGAACAAGCATAACAAAAAACTCGTTATTCCCTTGTGAGAAATACCTTTAATGCAATCAATCTCAGCAAATAAGGAGGCATAAGTATCAATATATCATTACCCACTTCAAATCCATCCTTGTAAGACTGGTCCCTAATTAAATTGACAAACCCTAAAAATGCATTCAACGAATCAAAATCAACTTAATCAATCTCACCCTCACATAAAATATAAAAGTATAAAGCATTATCATCCAAAACTCTTTTTTTTATTTTACTTATTTCAATAAGCTTCAAAGTTGCAAAGCATACTTAATCTCAAAGCCCCACGAAGAGATTCAAACATGAAGGTGTTAAAAGGTTTTGTAAGAATATTAGCCAATTGCTTCTCAATTGTTATATAGGAAAGAACCACAACCTTAGTCTCCACTTGCTCTCAAATAAAGTGATACTTCAAATCAATATGTTGGGTTCTTGAATGATGAACTAGTTTATAAAGATGTCTACGATGCTCTTATTATCACACATGGCAGTTAAAACATCTTAAGCAACTCCATAATCTTCCAACATATAGCAATTATCCACCGATCTTCTTCTACATACTATACAATTTCCCTGTTGGTTTAACATTTCGGATTCATCATTGGTGAACTTGACTAATAGCCCATTATCACAAGCTGACTAATACTCACTAAGTTGGTTTTTAAACCATCCACATGAAGCATATTTTTGAAATGAGGCAGTCCATACATGTAAAGAGTTCCTCTACTAATTACCATTGCCTTCTTTCCATCACTGAATGTAACATGACTATCCATACAGCTTTGATAATTCATCCAATAGCTTCTTTCACCTATCATATGAATTGAACACCCGCTGTCAAAGTACCATTCATTGTGAGAAGTGGTGCTCATGGATTTAAGAGTCACAAGTGCTTACAGTTGGTTCTTCCTAACCCAAATTTGCTTTGGTAGCCTCTGTTGTTGAAGGTTCTTCCAAGAATGTATGGATTTTCCATTTTTTGCATTATGGAATAGCATTTGCAGTAGCTTGTAAAAATTTGGCCTTATGTGATCTTTTACACCACAAAAGTGACATGAAGGCATAAACTTTATGCTTCTTTTTTAAATTTTCCTTGCTTACTTGATCTTGCTTCTTTAACAAATCTAACTTTACCATTTTGTTCATTATTCATTTGAGAACATTTACCTTTGTATCCAACATCTTGAAAATCCCATTAGTTTTTTCCAATTTCTAGCAATTCTTCTAGCTTCTTGATACTACCATTCAACATTCTTGTTCCTTTTTCTTTATTGATAAGCTTTAGCTTGATTTCATCAAGTTCATATTTTGTTGACAATAACTTCATCTCCAGATCTTGAATAACATCTTTCATTTTGACATTCTCCCTCTTTAACTTGTCATTTTGTTTACATGTCTTCACCCATTTGCTATACATTAGTTCATAGGCCTTGCAAATATCTTCCTTTTTAAATTCAAAGTCACTATCACTATTGTCGCTATTTGCATTATATTTTAATACTGAAACATTTGTGTCTTTATTGTCAATTTCTTCATTGGTTGCTACTGAGCAAGCAACTGAATTTTTTATATAAAGCAACCAATGCAGCATAATGAATCACAATTTCTTCTTCACTGCCATACTCATTTTCAAATATTCTTTCAACTTAAGTGCTGGTGTATGACTTCCCTTTTCTCCTTTTAAAAGTGTTAGCACATTCTACTTGCACATACTTGAAACCTTGATATTTATGACAACGTATCTTCTTTGCCTTCTTTTCACCTTTTTAAGTTTTTGCTTGTTGTTTGAAGTTATAGCTTGATGAACTCCCACTATTCTGCCTGACCTTATATCTATCTTTCTTCATTTTCTTTAGCCACTTATTGAAATTTCTTGTTAACACCACCACATCTTCATTTTCATCATAATCATCTCATGAATAATGCACAGATTTAGCAACTTCAGCTTGTAGTGCATTCCTTTATTCTTCTTATGATTGTCTCTCAACAAGTTCTTCTTGAATCTTGTGAGAATTCTAATTACGTTATCCAAAGATAACTCATTACAATGATTTCAACACAATTTCTTTAATAATCCCTTATCTAAAACCTACATAACTTGGTAGAAAATTGAGGGGAACCAACAATTCAAATCCCTACCAAAATTGAAGAATCCATAAGTTACTTTATAATTGAAGAATATCGAAACTGAAATCCCTAATCTAAATTCTAAGTCACAAAGTTACTTAGATAAACTCATAATTACAAATTCAAATTATTTTTGTCACGACTCGGTACAACATCGAGCTCATAACAACCGCCGCATAATCGGGCTAAGGACACTATCGGTATCCTTAATCTAACTATGCAAGGCTAACTGAATATTTTTTTTCTTTTTTATTTTATTTTTTTGAAAAATTTTGACTGTACAACGGCTGTATTTTAAAAATTCCAAAACCTACACAAAATTTCAAACACACTTCTATATTCACAACCAAACACAACTTCAGGACTCTCTAGTCCACTCAAGGCAATCTCAACAGCAGTGTTGAAAATTCGTACATAAAATCATTTATAAACACCAAACAGTCAAAAGTTAACTTACAAAGTCATAAGGCATAACTACATAACACAGTTCATGAGCTACTAGACAATAAAAGTAAAAACTAAGAAACTACTCACGTGTGGTAATATCCTGAAAATGTCAAAAGACCCCACGATCCACTCAGAGCTTCAAACTCACTAAATTAACCTACATGGTTAGAAAGCAGAGGGGGGTGAGTACACTAGATACTCAGTGAGTAGGAAAAACATATAACGCAAATAGAATTCGATCATACCAAGACGATGCAGATAACCTATGAAGGGAATATACATGACATAAAAGCACATAGGCCTAGCCTATGCCTCAGCATATACCGGTTAGGAACTACATAGGTCCAGCCTATTAATCACCCATTCGATGGATATAGGTTCTAGTTCTAGTATACAAATGTATAAAAACATCAGACGTATAAATCAAAATCTCATTAGAAAATAAATATCAAACTAAGCCAAAATAATAATGTGTGACACCACTAATTGGCCAAACTAATGTGCACACCCACCGATTAACAATGTTGGCTCGACTTTCATGCGTGGTGAGTCTGGACTACAGTCGACAAGAGCGTCATGACCCTAGATGATGACCTCGTCAGTGTCCAGACCCTAGGTGTGGAATCACCCGTGAGTCCTGTAAAAAGGTGTTGATATGACGACTCGACTTTCATGTACCAACGTGAAGGGTACAATGGTTTCTTAATCATAATCAGTTGTGCCCAGCACACGATTGGCCAATTGTTTTCTCACCAATCACAAAATAAATCATGTCCAATTATTAAGTATAAAATCAAGTAAGGCACCAAGCCTTCATTTATCGGTCCAACTGATAAAATAAAACTGTGTTATGGCTCTAAGCCAAAAGAGAACAAATACATGCAGAATACATGACTCGGTTATGCTTATGTAAATTCCAAAATGTTATTTCATGCAATAAAAGCTATCTTTTGCAATCCAAGTGCAAAGTTATTCAAAAATGTAGTTTCATAAAATAAAGGATTATTCTTTGCACTGTAAACTCGGATTTGTTAAAAACAATAACATTTCTCAAAATTGTAAACGATCTAGAAGGGGGGTTGAATAGATCTTTAAAGCTTTTTGTAATTTTCTACAATAAAATCACAGAATTAATTCACACAAAAATAATTTAAACAAAATTAGATGTAAAGGGTAGGGAAAAAGAGCAAACACTGTTTTTATAGAGGTTCGGTGCTAAGACCTACGTCCTCTACCTAAGCTCCCACTTAGGATTTGAC
>JANVCQ010018792.1:0-12587 GCA_025531925.1 Erythroxylum plowmanianum
CCCTTATTGGGACAGTTTAGGCGCTCGGTCACAACACCGAAATAAAATAGAAATGTGTCATATGCGCATGTTATATGCATCCGATTTTAATCTCTTTGATTGAGCGAAAGGCTAACTGCCTTATGCTTCTGTGGTATTTCTGAATGTGAATTATGGGTGTTTACAAATTCAATTGGTTATGTATGTCTAAGCGTGTGAAATGTATAAATGAGCTGTGTTCAAATGAAAATTGTGCAATGCGATTAATATGCAACAATGTGAGCATATATGTTATATGAAACGATGTATTGCATGAATTGGGTGAACCATCGATGATGGTTTCTCACTAAGTTCGCAAAACTCACCCAAAATTTGCAATTATTTTTCAGGACTCAGAAGAATACCCCGTTAGGTAACGGGCGTATGACATCTGCTGGTTAATGAAGCAGAGCAGTGGTCGGGATCAGTTCGCGTCTGCATTAGCGTATTTTATTTTCTGAAGTTTTGTATTAATAATTAAGTCAATTTTGTAAGAGCAACAGACTGAAATAAATTGAATTTATGAAAAGGGCCCCGAGGCCAGTGAATTGTTTATGTAAATTGTTTTCCGCATAAATGTGTGTGTTTGTGTTAAAGAAAAAAAATTTATACTGAGTTTATTTGACTGAGTGTTGTAGCACGCCACCCTCGCGAGGCACGGACTCGGATATCACCATCGATGTCGGATTCGGGTCTTGCGGGAGTGAGGTGTTACAGTTTGAATTATCAATGATGATTTATATTTTTGTCACTAATACAATAGTAATTGTGACAATTTAGTATCTTTCACAGTTAAATTATCACTATTAATATATTAATAGTGTCAAATTTTATTTTATCACTAAGTTCTATTACTAAAAGCTTACGTACTTGTTATTATGAAAACTTTTGTCAATAAAAATTCAATTAGTTAATGTCTACTTAATATTGTCACAACAATTGAACTATCATTATGCTAACTATTATTTATAATTTTAGTGACAACAAATTTTATTGTCACTTGATCAACTTTTTGTTACAAAAGTTATTGTCAATATAAACGTAACAAATTAATGATAAATATTTGTTATTATAATAACATATTAAAATTAACCAATTTAAAGATAAATTTTGTCGTTATTGTAAAAATTTTAGAGATCATAAACTACCTGTCATTATTTTTTCTTTGACATGATTATTTGCAAAAAAAATTAAATATTTTCTTATAAATATTCAAACTACATATATTAATAATCCTAAAGTAATATTTTACATATCAATAGATAATTGGTATACATAATTTTGACAATTCATCATAAAAAATGTTGAAATATAATAAAAATCTTGTTTCAAAATATTAAACAAAACTTTTAACCTATTGAAAATTAAAAACAAAGTTCTTGTCAATGGTCAATCATTGTCATCGTTGCCTTCCTCATCTTCACTTACTGAATTTGTTTCATCATCATCTATAAAAGTATCTTTATCACAATCAGTTTTGTCATCTTCTCCAACACTTATAGTATCAATATTTAACAAATTTCCTTTAATAGTTGCAACATCTAGATCAGATATATCCAAAGATATTATGTCAGTATCATCCTCTAAAGTAGATTCATGAAGTGTAAAGCCAAAGTTTCATTTTGTTGGCATGGCTCATCTTCTATATCATCATTAGGAAGATCATATAAATCACGAGGCTTTGTCTTGACAACAACCTGCCAATTGAGCTCCTTAATATCTTTTACATAGTAAACTTGTTTAGCTTGAGAAGCTAAAACATATGGTTTTCAACTTGCATGTGACAATTACCATGAGAAACCCAAATTTGTCAACCGTATATCCACCTTTATGATACATATACCACCAGTCAGTCTTAAATAAAAGGATACTATTTCCCCATGATAATTTAATTGTATGATATCTATCAAAACACCAAAATAATCCAAATTGCCTATATTCACTCACTTTTTACAAAAAATTCACTATTTTGTGATTTCAATTGCAAATCTCTATCCTTTATGTTAAACCTCCAACCATTGATGATGAAGCTTTTATACCGATAAACTTGCTTGTCTAGCCCATAAGCTAAAAGCAATAATTGATCACTAACCATTTCACTTCCTTTATCATGCAATTCGGTGACATGTCATGAGTAATGAGTATTAAATATTTATATTATTTGAATTATAATTTATGAAAAGTTATAGGTGAAAATATATTTATAGTACTTACATATTTCTTGAACCACTGATGGAATTCTTTTTTTAAAATTAAAACTAAATTATATTACAAAAGTTGAAACTTATACACTATCCTTTACAAGGTTTCTACTAGAATCCTACAAGAAGAAATGAGAACAACTACATTACTCAACATTTACACAAATTACACTTCAAAAATCAAATTGACCAAATCAATATAAGTTCATGGCTGACGTAGTTTTGCTTCCCTTTAGCTATCAACGTCTCTTTAAGTAATGATGTTTTGAGTACCTAATGGAATTCTTTTTTATATCTTCTTTCTACATTTCTAGGATCCTCCCTCTTGACTTTTTCTTTATGCATGCGTCACATTAAAAATAAGTAAAATATTAGTATTTACTTCAAGAATATATAAACCATAAAACAAATTATGTAAAATGATTAATTTCAAAAGTTAAGAGAACTTACTCCACAAACTCTCTAATTTCTTTATAATTTTCTAGCACATACATTCTAGCATGAGCCTATTCTAGTTTTAGTTCCATACAAATACCTTTAATAAAAATGCATGGATTCTTACACAATATATGCCTCAGCAATTGATCCTTTTGGATGTGCCTTATTTCTCACATATGATTTAAGCCTACAAAAATATCATTTTATAGGATACATCCATTGATATTGTACTGGCCTAGCAAGTTTAGCCTCACTCACAAGATGAATGGTTAAATGCACCATTATGTCAAAAAATGACGGAGGAAATATTTTCTCTAATTTACAAAGTGTAAAAGGAATTGATTTTTCAAGTCTCTCCAAATCATCAAAATGTAAAGCTTTAGCACATAACTCTCTTAAATAAGTACATAAACTCAAGTAATGCTTCACACACCTCTTCACCTAGTAACCCACATATAGCCAAAGGGAGATATCGATGAAGAAATACATGACAATCATGACATTTCATTCCAAAAACTTTGCATTCATTAAGACTCACACATCGAGAAATATTGGAAGAATAGCCATCTAGAACTTTTAGTTCAACTAAGAATTAACAAAATGCTTGTTTTTCAACTTTAGACAGTGTATAACATACAGGCAAAACATATACCTACCATCACTTGTGGGAGTTACGTAAAGTTTAGGACGTATACCCACAGATTCTAAATCAAACGAGTATTTATTGTATCCTTTGTTTTCCCCTCAATATTAAACAAACTCCCAATTATGTTGTCACATACATTTTTCTTGATATGCATGACATCCAAATTATGTCACAACTTAAGTGCTCTCTAATATAAGAGTTGAAAAATACTTTTTTTCTAATTTCCAAGCATTAGAGAATCTCCATGCTTTCTTTTCCTTACAGTCTTTCCAAAATTCACCTGTTTAATGAAAATAGTGGAAATAAGAAAAAAAGAATACAGATAAAATATACACATAATTTAAAATCAATTAAACTTCATATAAGAAAATTGATTATATTGTTCAACAACATCATCCCCTGATAATTGTTTCAGTGTGCTTCTGTAAGGCCCTAAATTGTACCCTAGTTGGAATGTTACATGTTCATGAAAGTACATATATGATAGGTGTTAAAAATTGTGAGATGATTGATAATTGTATTTGACTTGAATTTTTGTTTAATTGCTCCTACCTAGTGAATTGGAATTAATTGATATCATTAGAGAATTGAGGTATTAAAATGTACATTTAGACTAGGAAAATTGTCAAGTGGCAATATAAGTTGGTACATGAAAATTGAAATGACTAAGCCTATGAATTAGTAACATTTGACATAGTTGATGCATTGACAAATGACATAGTTAGCAAATTGACAAGTGGCAACAATAAGTGAGAGACAAATGGCCTAATATATTGGTGACAATTGGCATCTCCAATATGAGATAAATGAAGGACATGCATAATGACATATGTTGTTACAACTTGATGACACCTAGCATTGGACAAGGCAAGTTTCTGCTGGAGAAATTTCTGTTTTACTCATTCTTCACTATCTTGCACTTCTCCACCGAAACTCTCTCATTTCCTCTCAACTCCTAAAGTTTTTTTCTTAATTCTAGGGTCATCAATGTTGAAGAATCTTTGTAAGTTACTACATCAAGAAAGCTACTTTATACTACCTTCTATGTTGTTATCATTTTAGTGTTAAGATCATCTTACATTTGTCTTGATTTTGTAAGTGTGTTGGTTGCATAAAGGGCTGGATTACTTGGTTCTTTGAAGAAGGAACTTGAAGTTAATCATATAAGGGAATTCTAAACTTGATAGCAGGTTGAGTCATAAGTTAGATGATGTTTTAAATGAATAGAATATGTACTGAATTGATAATGAATGGAGGTCTGGAACACGATAGTTATTAATAGCTTTTGCTTTGAATTTTTATGGGTGAAAGATCTTGGATTGTGAGATGTTTAATGAATGACTTTTGGATTGGTTTGAACATGAATTTGATGTGGAATTGAGGCATGAATAAGGTGGAATTGATGAACTATGGTGAAGGGGTGTTAAATGTGTATGAAGGAGTTAAGTTTTGGAAGTAGTTTGAAAGTTTTGGGTAAGTGAATCTTTGGTTCACTTATCCCACGATCGTGGGAATTATAAGGCGTACTACCACGGTAATGGAAAAGGGTTTGGAAGATGAAAAACTTGGTTTTGTACAATTGTTGAGATATATAACGTTAAGGTATTTAATAATGGTTTAATTGAACTTAATTGAGGTTGAAAATGAACCTAATTGATGTTAGATTAATTGAGTAATAGTTCATTTACTTACGGATTGTAAATTGAGGTAATTACTTAAGGAATGTGTGGTTAGTGAATAATTTGTATTTATGGTGTGTTCAAGGATGAATGAGTCCTTATGAATACAAATGTGTTTTAAATGAGTTATATGATGTGAATTAATTGTGATAGTTTGTGAATTTGGAATTTATGTAATTATAAGAAATGTGTAAATGCATAATTTAATTATATATTATTGCATATGTTTATGTTTATAAGGTATGTTAAGTTTGTTTGTATGTGCATGTATTTGTTCAATTTGAGGAAAAAGGGAATAACGACATATGTTGCACATCTTTTGTATAAGATTTTGAAATCTAAAATAGATTGTTTTAAAAACTGTCAAGTCCTAGTTGTGGGTAAATAGGCATACTTAGAATGGTCTGCAACTGCTCCTGTTACTTGGCACTAAGATGCCCCTTGATTATCGACACTATGGTATCCCCTGATTATCGACACCACGGTGTCCCCTAATTTAGAGACATTAGTCTCTTCTGTTTCAGATACTAATTATGGTATCTTCTATTCTGGTCTCATTACCTACTTCCATAAAGAGGATTAGCAGTCTAACTTGTTTTGTATTGTTATACATGTTCAGTTTTGATATAAGCAAATTCTATTTTGATACAAAAAAATATGTTTTGATAAAAGATAAGCTCTGATTTGATATAAAAACAAGTTCTGTTGTGACATAAGTCGTACTTTCATCTGAAAGGATTATATCCTATTTTGATATTCAATTATGATATTTGTACATTCTGTTTTGATATTTATGAGTTTTGTTTTGATGCGAGAATGCTCTGAATCTATATCCTTCAAATTATGTTTTGAAGCATAATGTTTGGATTACTTTATAATTTGAACCATTAAAGTTTGTATGTGAATTGGCCTGATATAATGCTAGTGAATGCTAGACGACTATTAGAGCCAGTTTATATCTTGTTTAATTATTCCCCACTAATGCCTCTATGTAGATTCTGATAAGAAGGTTAAAGACTGGGACATGGACTACTGCAGTGGCCAATGAAGAATGTGTTTTGTTTTGGATTTTGTTTTGTTTTGAAAGATGTATATTTAAGTTTGTTTTTGAGTTGTATCTAAAAATATAAGACAATTTATATTTTGTTTAATGGTTTGTAATAACCTTATTACAGGATAGATTATGTTTAAGGCATATATTTTGATAGGTTTATTATGTATGATGTATATTATGCTTTATTTATTAAATAACTCTTAATGGATTGTAATGTTTGTTTGCTTGAGTTTTTGGAAATGCATGTAAGGAATGTTTAGTATGTTTTGGATTATTTTGGTTATGTTTTGTGTGGCACTTACAAATCCTCCCAGGGAGTATGTGGGTGTTACAACTTCAATTTTCTTTGGTACCATCAAATGCTTTAGCATTTTTCCTCTAAGAATGATTAGTTGGTAAGAAGCGACGATGACCAAGATAGCATGTTTTACGTCCATTTTGAAGCATTTGAGAAGACGTTTCAAGATTGCAAACAGAACATGCTAACTTGGCTTTGGTGTTCCATCTTGATAAATTACTGTAAGCTAAAAAAACATTTATGGTCCATAATAAAGCTGCACGTAACTGAAAATTACTTTCTGAAAATGCATCATATGTCTCTAAACCTATCTCCCAAAGGAATTTCAACTCATCAATCAACGGCTCAAGTATACATCAATATCATTTCTAGGAGCTTTCGGACAAGGAATCAAAAGTGACATGAAATAAGGATCTTTCATGCAGAGCCGTGGTGGAAGGCTATAAGGAGCTAACACAACTGTCCATATAATATAAGAAGTGCTCATATTCCCAAATGGGTTAAAACCATCACTTGCCAAACCAAGTCTAAAATTATATAGGTCTACTGCAAAAAAGGGGTGCATGGTATCAAAACTTTTCTAAGCTAGATAATCTGCTGGATGTCTTATAAACTCATTATTACATGGTTTTTCCTGATGCCATCTCATATGTTTAGCAAAATTAGATGACATGTATAATCTTTGCAAGCGAGGAGTTAACGGAAAATATTGCAAGACTTTTTGCAAAATCTTTTTCTTACAGTCATGTTCATTAATCATATTCCCAATTTTTCCATCATTCTTCCATCTATATTCACCACTTGTTGAACAAGATTGAGCATTCTCATATTTATTTATGTAAAGTATGCAATCATTTACACAATCATTTATCTTCTCATATGAAAGCCCTAATCTCAAGAAATTTTCTTACAATCAATATATGAGCTAGGAACTTTATTACCTTTAGGAAACCATCTTTCAACATTTGAAGCATTTCATCAACTGCATTTGCAATTCAATACTTCAACAAATAGCTAGGATATAACTCTTGCTCCAATTCTCTAAATAATCTATAAAACTTAGGAACTTCCTTATTTGGATTGGTGAGGCCAACTTTGATAAGATCATCAGGTTCTTCGTTTAGATCATAAGAACTATGCCTCACAAGATCACATAACATATCACGCTTTCCATCATCATTTTCACTTTTATTACTCTGATTATTATCATTGTCGTCATCAGAATAATAATGTAGAACCTCTCCATGATGGTACCACTGCTCGTAGTTTTTGTTTATCCCAGTTAACATCAAATGTTCATAAATTGATTGACTTGTCCTAAATAAATTTTTTTGTATTTTTTACAAGGACAACAAACTACTCTTCCTTCGTTAAAATGTCTAAATGCAAAATCTAGATATTCATTAACTCCTTTTTTATATTGTGGTAATGCTCTATTAGAAATTTCCATCTAAGTTTTGTCAGTTGTCATTGTCCTACAATACAAGTAATTGAATGGGTTCATCAAAAATTGACACAAAACTTGCTAAGATAGGGATCTTTATAAGAATTAATGTTTTCTAAATAAACATTGAGGCATTACTAAGAAGAAATTAAAATGCACCCATAAATAAGCCAAGCTCGGTTAGCTGAGAGACCCAAATGAGGCAAAAGAGAGAGGGAGAGCTGGGGGAAAACCTTATGAGCTTCAACTTCATCAGTGGAGGAGAGGAGATAACTTTATGTATATATTAATTTTCACACGTTCTACCCTCTTTCCTTTTTATCAAAATTGGGTGGTCGACTTCAAGATGAGAGTAATTTGCCCTGTTTCTTTTTTTATCAAAATCGCATTGTCGACTTCATGTATATATTAATTTACATGATGTCGTATTGGAGATCATTTTTCTATATGTGTAAAACGAAGAAGAATAAGAAGGGTAGTAATATTAAATAAAAGTTAACAGCTTTGCTTGGTTTCATTGTTGTATTGGAGAATTTGAGTGTTTTTCTATATGTGTAAAATAAAGAAGAATAAGAAGGGTGGGGTAGTAGAATTAAATAAAAATTAACAACTACACCTGGGTTACGTAGGAATGGACACGTGGGTCTAATCTATTATAAAGAGAATGGACATAAAGGAAGCATAATATGATGTCATAAATATCAAACAAAATTAGGTATTCATTTAGATTAATAGAAAATATTTAATAATTAAAATACAAATTATCATTATAAAATATTTAATAATTCAAAATAAATAATGATAGAAATTTAGAGATTTTTATAAGACAAATTATAAGTTTACGTTTTTGTTAAACAATAATAAAAGAAAAGATGAAGTTTTTAATCAACTAAAACTTCTTATCTTTATCTCTCACAAGTTCACAATATATTGTCAATGAAATTTGATTATTTAAGATCTAACATTTTTATAAGAAGTAAAATCACAAGGTTATTATATGCTATCTTTTTAAAAGCAAAAAATATACATCAGAATTTAAAGAATTTATATATTAAATTTATTTTAAGTTATTTATATTAAATATGTGGTTAATAGAATGTTGAAGGAAATTTCCTAAATAATCCAAAATTAATGCACCCTTAAAATTGTGGACACCAACTGCGAAAAGTCATGGAAGCTCAACCAAACTTTTAATTTTTAAATAGACCAATCGAAAGTTAGTATTATGGGAAAAAGATAAGCATGACCACACCGAAGTTTATGGGATAATCCAGCACAGTCTAAACTGAAGGTTTTAATCAAAATGGTGACCTATTAATATATTTATAGCCAATACAGCAATATTACAAAGCCATAATCAACTACACGCTGACAACCATCAAGCCTTAGGCGCCAAACAACTTAGAAACACTGTATAAGTTTGATGATTTCTTTCAAACTTGATTTGACTGTCTCATCTAAATTGTCTTCTTGCTTTGCATTTATAGATGTTGGTATACTTTTAATCCCTAATAAAGCTTAGTTTTATTACTATTGTACGAATTTTCTATAATATTATTATTTATAAAAAAATTTAAATATTTTCTTATAAAATATTTAAACTATATATATTGATAATCCAAAAGTAATAGTTTACATATCAATAGATATTTACTAAACATAACTTTGAAATATTTATTTATTTAAAATTTTCTATACAAATTTTTATCTAAAATCAATTATTTTTATTAGATGAATAAATTCAATATTTTGTAACTATCCCACTAACATAATAGTTTATGATAAAAAATAAATTACTCACTTCTATATTTATTATGTATTGTAAAAATATTAAATATGATTTTAAATTTATAAAATATAAAATCTTATTATGAAAATTAAACTATTACATAAAATTTATAAAATTTAAAATGAAATTCTTTTTTAAAATTAAAAAATTGGAGAGTAAGTATTGAAGATTGTACTCCTACATTCGTAAATCGAAGAAGAAAAAGGGCAATATTATTAAACGAAGTTTAACAGCTACACCGAGTTTCGTTTTATGCGATGTCACATTGGAGATTGTTTTTCTATCTGTGTAAAACAAAGAATAAGAAGAAAGGCAGTAGTATTAAATAAAACTTAACAGCTACACCTGGTTTTGTTTGCGATGTCGTATTGGAGAATTGGAGAATGTTTTTCTATGTGTAAAACAAAGAAGAATAAGAATGATAGTAGTATTACATAAAACTAAACAACTACACTTGGTTTTCTTTTGTGCAATGTTGTATTGGAGATTATATATGTAAAACGAAGAAGAAGAAGAAGAAGGTTAGTATTATTAAATAAAGCTTAATAGCTACACCAAATTTCGCATGAGGAGATCTAAGTAATTGTGAAACAGTAAAGCTGGTGGAAGAAGAAGAATCGTGAACAATTGCATATTCATTATGCGTAGTGTGAATAAATTTCATCTTCTTCATATGTGCAGTTCTCCGCTTTATTGCATATCTTTAGTTATAGTCTTCTGTCCACATCTTCCAATTTCTCTGCTCAAATACTAATAGGTAAATTGCCATTGTTGTTTGTTTAATTTATTATTCTAATCTTGCTATTTGATGGGTTCTATACCAAATTTACAGGAACGAGTTACACATTCTTGAATTTCCTTAAGAAATATTAACCGCAACTTACACATTCTTTCATGATTTAGTTTAATACATTAGTTTTTTTTAGCTTTACTATGTTACTATAAACTTGACAGACTTATGGAATTATTTCTAGTGTAATTACCCATTCTTTGACCATCGAACTACTCATGGAACTGCTCTCTCTAACCATCAATTCCCACTCTCTTTGTTACTATAAACTTGACAGCTATGTTCACATTGAATGGGTTGCCTCTGGATTATAAATCTTTTATCACAACAGTAGAACAAAGGGAAATCTCCATCACCATCACCATCACTGAAATTTGCGCAGAACTGCTTTTTCATTAACAATGTCTCCTATTATGAATGTTTACAACAACTTATTTATGTTTCCTCGTTCAATGTTTTACACCCCTTAACACTTTATTCAACGTCTTATTCAATGTGCAACCCATTCAACGTGTACAACGTCTTCATGAACAAGTGTTAAATGCTGTACAACGTCTCCTACACCACTCAACACGTCATTCTATCTTCAACGTCTTCATGAACAAGCCTTAAGTGGTGTACATTGTCTCTTACACCACTTAACGATTCATTCTATCTCCTTTATGTTTTACCTATCTTATTTGGAAATCGAGGACTCGTATCTAGTATGAATTATATTTGGTTGTCAGCTATATAGACTAGAAAAATGTAAAGGTATCACCTTTGTTGTAGTTGCTTCTTGAGTGTATGTAAAGTAGTTGTCTGCTTGTGGTTCTAAGTGGAGTGAACTATGAAATAGTCAAGGTTATTGTTGTTATCATTAATTTGAGTATATAGAATGGAAAGTGACTCAAAGACATTTGTTTTCTCTTGATTTTTTCTACTTGTTGACTTCATTTATGGTAGAGGAGTCAGAAGCTATAGAGGCTCTTAATCAACAGTCCGATGCTATAGTTGGAACTTCAAATAATGCACTTAGCCTAGAAGGACAAGTTATTAGTACTAGTAATGTGATCTTCAAAACTATATGATTGTACATTTAAATTTTTAATATAATATTTTATATGTCTATTAATTTTTATTTTTTAAATAGGAAATGTAAATTTTAAAAAATGTTGATGAGGACCAACAATTAATGCTACACTTGCCAAGAAGAAAGCTGAAGGAAAACAAATTGATGTTCAATTTCCTCCTTCGTACTATAAGGCATGTGGTAAGCATGCCAGCCTTTTCAAGTCGGAAGTTACTATATGGTTAGCAACTTGCACCACTTCATGTCTTTAGTTGGAAAGAGATTTTTTAGGATGATAAGAAGGCAATGCAGTTTTTTTTTCAAAGGTATGACACTTTTTTTAATTGTAATAGAGTTTAATTTTGTTGTTGCATAATTTGTTTTTTAATTTTCCTAACTATATTTTTATATAAATTTTAGGATAAATTCAATTTTTCAAATCAGGTGCAATCTTATGTGATGCAACAAGTGTAGGAGCAATATAAAATTCGACATTATCATTTGCGCAAAAGCTATCTCAACAGCAAAGATTGCCCAAAGGATGTGGAGGAAGGTGATTGACAATAGTTGATTGAGAATAAATGAGAGACTCTAAATTTTAAGGTAATTTTAAAATTTAAGTACTTTAACTTATTTTGTTAGTTGTTTTATTTTATTAAAAATAAATTATTTATCAATGTATAGAAGCAAAGCGAACGAAGCACAAATAATAGGGGAAATCAGGAGATGAAATCAGTTTATGATATAAAGTTAATTATACAAATTACATATGGGATGGTAAAGTAAAATTTTATTTAATTAAAATTAAAATTATATTTTTCTTTAAAAAAAACTCCAATTAATCATTAATTTTCTCTTTCTTTTTATAAAGATAAAGATTTTGATGAGTGACCTGGTGTTGTTAAAGTTTAGAAGGTATCGCGACAAAAGCCAAATGGAACTTGGTCTGTTCCAAATAGAGAAGAAATAATGGCATGAAAATTATAGTTAAATTAGATTTTTTTAAAAAATTTAAATTTACTTTTTCTAAATTTTCAAATTCTATCTAAATATGTAGAATAAGCTTAAAGAACAGATTTTGTCTACACCTCTACCACTCATTGTGTTGGAACCCCTCCCTGGTGCGACACGTGTCCGACGTCCCACGACATCTGGACGCACATCCCACGAGGAAAAGAT
>JANVCQ010018829.1:0-31102 GCA_025531925.1 Erythroxylum plowmanianum
TCCGCCTTGTGTTTTCCGTTCGTTTCGTTTCGTTTCCGTCCTCGTTTTCGGTTGGGATCCGGTTCTCGGATCGGGTCCCAACACAAAGGCTTAGAGAGATAAGCTACAAAGTGAAGCAAAGTATTACGTATGGGATGACCCATATCTTTGGAGGCACTATGTAGATCAAGTTATTAGGAGGTGTGTACCAGAAAATGAATTATCATCATTTTTAACCTTTTGCCATTCGTACACATGCGGAGGACATTTTGGAGTGAAAAGAACAACTTATTAAGTTTTAAAGAGCGGCTTCTACTAGCCAACATTGTTTAGAGATGCATATACCTTCTACAAATCCTGTCATAGATGTCAACAGTCAAGTAACCTATCTCATAAGGATCAATTGCCACAAACTCCTTTGCTTTTTGGTGAAAATTTTGACACTTGAGATATTGATTTTATGGGACCTTTCCCTCTTTTTTTTGGTTTTACTATATATTTCTTGGGATTGATTATGTTTATGAATGAGTGGAAGCTAAAGCTATTAGGACTAATGATGCAAGGGTTATTGTAGATTTTGTTAAGTCTAATATTCTTTCTAGGTTCGAGATACCAAAGTCATCATTAGCAATAAAGGAACCCACTTCTGCAACAGGGTGATGGAAGCAATATTCAAAAAATATCACAACACACACAAAGTTTCTACTGCTTACCATCCCCAAACCAATAGGCAAGCTAAAGTCTCAAATCGAGAAATCAAGTTAATCCTGGAGAAAACCATGTAACCTAATAGGAAGGATTGGAACATAAAACTAGAAGACATATTATGGGCCTACAAGATGACTTACAAAACATAAATTAGGATGTCTCCACATAGGCTAGGGTTTAGGAAGCCATGTCATCTTCCGGGGAATTACAACATAAGGCATATTAGGCTATCAGAAGATGCAATATGAACTTGGACGATGTAACAGTGCATAAGAAGTTACATCTTCAAGAGTTGGAAGAGATGAGGAATGAGTCATATCAAAATGCAATAAGGAGAGGATGAAAGATTTTCATGATAAGATGATTTCGAGGAAAAGCCTCTCGATGGGCCAAAAAGTGTTACTATATCATTCCAAACTCAAACTCTTTCTAGGTAAGTTGCGCTCACTTTGGGTTGGTCTATATGTTATCACTCATGTCTTTCCTTTTAGTGCACTAGAGATACAGAGCCTCAAAATTAACAAGACATTCAAAGTGAATGGTCGTCACTTAAAGCCGTATTATGAGGGTTTCCAAATGGAAGATTTGGAGGTGTTGATGCTAGAGGATGTAATTGGTGTCACTTGTTGCATGCAATTGAAGGTTGAGTCAACGACGTTAAATAAAGGCGCTACTTAGGAGGCAACTCAAAGGGAGTTAATTTCTATCTTTTACATTTTTGCATTTGCTATTTTTTTGATAACTGGTCCATTTCTTGCATTTAATTTTACAATGAGGAAAATGTAATTTTTAAGTTTAGGGGTGGGGTACATTAGTTTTTATGCATGTTTTTTAGCTTAATTGTGGCTTATGTGACTTCTTCGGCAATTTTCAAAATCAAATGAACAAAATAAAAAATTTTCTTATTTTCTATTGCTTTTAAGATTATTTAGTCATAATTAGAATATGAATTGATTAGTAAAATACATAGCAAAATTTGTCATGTACTTTTTCTTTTGTGGTTTGTTAATATATATTATTCTTAAAAGAGAGGTAACTAGTGGTAGACAAAAATCAATGAGGTTTTGAGCCATATTAAACTGACACATATATATCAGTCTCACTATTTTGATTGTTATGTGTTAACTTCATGACATATAAATCCTTACTTTGTGTTGATTTTCTATTCAAGACTACATTTTTATCACTTGCATTTTTATGAAAATGATTAGGCATTCTTTGTTGATTACGATCTATATTAGCCAAATAGCCTACCCAACTATGTGAATTTTTCTTTGCTAACCCCCTTGAGCTTTATTATCCTTTTCATTTGTATAAACCACATTACATGCACCTAATTAAATTCCCTACCCATTTCTTAAAGCTAGTGGAGCATTTGTCAAATTTTGATGAACGTGATTGTACAAAAGCCTAAGTGTGAGGGTATGCATACATGAGGGTTGTTTATATGTGCTAAAATTCCATGTTATGAATAATATGTTGATGTAGCTTCTATCACTTCTACTTTTGAAAAAAGAAAGCAAGAAAGAAAAAAAAGTGAGTTTGAATAAAAGTATCAAGGAGGAAATACCATTATTGTGAAAAGTTGTTAATAGTTTATCCTCTTTAAGTTGTATTGATTAGGTATTTGAATATATTGCATATGAGGTTGATGTGGTTTTTGATGGACCTCTTTTTGTGTTATGTTCATGTGGATAAAGGTGTGAGATCTTAATTGAGTTGTGAAATATGATTGTTGCATTCTTCATAGCCGACGATACCCATTTTTGAATTAATGTTAACTTATGCACTTGATATCTCATCGATTATTACTTTTGTTTCACTAGTTTGATGGCTTTTTATGCTACATTAACCAAAATACATCTCACCTTACCTTTGTCTTCATTACAACCTTAGAAAAGTCCTTTGATTCATGACTATGCATGTGACTTTTAGTGGTGGAGAAATGAAATAATATGCAAAGTTGTGGATTGCTTTTATCCAAGTTTACCTCTAGATTACTCAATTTTTATGGGTAGTGAATATTGATTAATCATGAGTAGAAGCTTTGAATATTGAGTTTTTGTT
This sequence comes from Erythroxylum plowmanianum, assembly GCA_025531925.1. Lineage (NCBI taxonomy): Eukaryota > Viridiplantae > Streptophyta > Magnoliopsida > Malpighiales > Erythroxylaceae > Erythroxylum > Erythroxylum plowmanianum. Next base: position 2,755 of record JANVCQ010018829.1, read on the forward strand.
TAGGGTTTGAAAATCATTCTTTACTTATAGCTATCTATTCTTAGGAAACATGGAAAATGAATAAAAGTTTTAGTTTGTGATTTTGATTTTGACGATCTACCCAAGGATTGTCAAAGGCTAAGTGTGGAGGAACTTGATATATGTTTAAATTTTGATTCATTTGATATGCGACACTTAGTGATTAATGTTTAGAAATGCTTAAGATACTCACTTTGACTCATTTATAATTTAAGGCACATTTTGGAAGTAAAGAAATTAATGTGAGTAGAAAGCATGATATATGGGCTATTTTCAAAGATTAATTTTTACTTCTCTTCTTTATGGAGTAAGAAGAAGAAGATTAAAAGATAAGAGGAAGACAAGAAAAATGGAACACAAAAAGAAGAATCATAAAAAGTAATGCACATATATGTTTTTGCCATACAAAAATGTCAATTTAATGGAGTAGAAAACGACAGCAAATTAAGCATGAAATGATAGCAGCTGGTGAGAGGAAAAAGGGCCAAAACGACGTTGCACATGCAAGGTAGATGTCTGTATGTAGACGTTGTGAGTTCCTGCATTAAACGTAGGCAACGCCTGCGCACAATGCAAGAGTTGTATGTTAAACGCACAACACGTCTGCGTTCAACGCTTAAACAAATGGTCTGCGTTTTACTCAAAATGCACAGTAAAAGGAGGGGAACATGAACATTAGACGTGGACCATAAATTAAATCAGTAAATCAGATAGGATAGGGAGGAGAGAGCATTAGCATCATATATAATAGAGGCGGAGGTGTTAGGTTTTCCTTCTTCATTTTTCATCATCAAAACATGGAGAAGATGGCTCATGCTTGGAGCATAAACATAACAATGGAAGGCTAACTTCCCAGTGCCAGTTGAACAGGGGTATCAACATCAAGTCATGATTAAGCTATTTTTATCATTTTAAGGCTATAATTTCTTTTCCAATTGTTGTGTTATTGGTATTAATTTTATTAGGTTTTGAGATGAATGATCTTAATATGTTATTTTGATTGTTTTATTTCGAACCCATTGCTAAAACATTAAATGTATTTCGTAATTGTTACTTTTGATGTTTATGAGTAGCATCTAATGATCCCATATTGTTAGGAACATCATAACTTAGGTTAGATAACCCGAACGTGTGAGATTAATGCTTATATTGATCATTTTCTACGTTATAATACAGCTGTCAAATTAAACCTAGAAATCGAATCCTAGGTTATTCGATAGTTAGGTTTAATTAATGATTGTTCTTTGATTAAACAAAAACTATGGAAAAATTGAGATTAGGAGAGAATTTTATTTGTCTCAGATTGATAATTGGAAGAGAGATCTAAACACGTTAGGATGATGAAATATGCTTGATCGCATTTAGGCCAATATTGAACCTAGAATCAAACCTTACGTTTCAACAATTTGATCATTTTCAATTACTTGTTTTAATTTTTTTGGTAGTTTACTTTTACTTTAATTTCTAAAGTTCTAAAAATCCAAACCCCCCTTTTATATTTTCCTTGCATCAATTAACTGTGGTTACATAAATTAATCGAACATTCCCAATGGATTCGATCTTGACTCACCCTAACCATAAATTTTAGTGTGCAGGGTCAAGTAAATTTTGCAAAATACTTGAAACGCGTTGTCAGCAAGTCCTCATCCAATATTTCTATGAAGGACTGTTACTGATGGAGAGGAGTTTGGCTAATGTAGTGAGCAGTGGGGCATTTTGCGAGAAGACTCCCCCGAAGGCTAGCATCCTACTCGAGTGGATGGTCACTAACACACAACAATTTGGCACTCGCAATGATGTTCGACGAGTAAACGAGGTAAGTACTTCATCTATCGATCAGTGTTTAGATGAACTAATATCTTTTGTAAGAAAAACTACAGTTGGATAGGCACAAGTAAAAGTAAGCGGAATATGTTCAAACACGAGCCATCCAACAAATGAGTGTCTGACATTACAAGAAGGAAGTATAGAGTACGTGAATGTTGCAAGAGGAAACTTCCCAAATCAATATAACCCATACTCACAGACGTATAACCCAGGCTAAAGGGACTATCCTAACTTGAGTTATGGAGGGAATAGGTAGAAAATTTACTTCCAAAATTGGCCACAAGGAGCACAAGGATTTCAACTAAGGAAACATGGAGAACAGGGAGCTTCTTCTATAGTTCAAGTACATCTTTAGAAGAATTTGTTAAGAATCTTATTGTTAACAATTTGTAAATGCAAATATGCTACATCAGGGTTTACAACAAATCCAATAGGAGACAAAAGCAAGCCAATAGGTTTAGTTAATGATCATTTCTTGATTAAATAAAACCTAAGGAAAAATCGAGATTAGGAGAGCCTTTTATTAGTTTCAGATTGATAATCCAAAGAGAGTTGTAAAGACGTTTAGATGATGAAATATGTTCGATCGTGTTTAGGCCAAGATTGAACCTAGAATTGAACCTTACATATATTTGATAGTTTGATTATTTTCAATTGCTTGTTTTAATTTGTTTTTGATAATTTACTTTTACTTTAATTTCTAAATTGTTAAAAATCCAAAAACCCCCCTTTTATATTTTGCTTGCATCAATTAACTTTGATTATGGAAATTTACCAGACATTCCCTGTGGATTCGATCCTGATTCACCCTAACTACAAATTTTAGTGTGCAGAGTTAGGTAAATTTTACAGTGTACAGGACACGCATTGTCAGCAACTTCTCATCTAATATTTCTATGAAGGATTGTTACCCATGGAGAGGAGTTCAGTTAATGCAATAAGTGGTGGGGCACTTTGTGAGAAGACTCCCCCCGAGGCCAGGATCCTACTTGAGCAAATGGTCTCTAACACACAACAATTTGGCACTTGCAATGATGTTTGACCAGTAAATGAGATAAGCAATTTATCTATTGAACCTCGTTTGGATGAACTTACATCTTTTGTGAGACAAATTGCAGTTGGATATGCACAAGTGAAAGTATACAAAATATGTTCAAACACGAGCCATCCATCTAATGAGTGCCCGACATTACAAGAAGGAAGTATAAAGTACGTGAATGCTGCAAAAGGAAACTTCCTAAATCAATATAACCCATACTCACAGATATAACCTAGGTTGGAGGGACCATCCCAACTTGAGTTATAAATAGAATAGGCAGTAAAATTACTTCCAAAATTAGCATAAGGAGTATAAGGATTTCAACCAAGGCAACAAGGAGCACAAAGAGCTTCTTCTCTAGTTTAGGTAATCTTTAGAAGAACTTGTTAATAATCTTGTTGCTAACAATTTGCAATTTCAACATGATATGCAGCAATTACAATATAGTAGTAGTTACAACAAGGTTTGCAACAATAAGAGGCAAAAGAAAGCCAGTAGAACATTGAACACCAAATGGGTCAAATGGTAGTGAGGCTCAATCTCCTATAATCGCAAAGTGGAGAAAAATTGTCATCTCAACTTAAGGTGAACCCAAAGAATGTCAGTGCCATAACCCTAAGGAGCTGAAAGGAGATTGAGGGTCCTAAAATAACTCCGCCAAAGATTGTTACCAAGGAAGAGATTGAGAAGGAATTGGAAAAGGAAGAAAATTTTTCATCGAATACGAAGGTAAATTTTAAAAGTCTCGATATTATTACGACTAATCCTCCACCTTTTCTGAGCAGATTGAAAAAACTAAACAAGGAGGAGAAGGACAAAGAGTTATTGTAGATTTTCTAAAAAGTGGAAGTCAATATACCACTATTCGAGGCCATCAAACAAGTGCCAAGGTATGCCAAATTCCTGAAAGAACTATGTACACATAAGAGGAAATTGAGGGATGATGAAAAAGTAATGATGGGTGACAATGGGTCTGCAATATTTAGAAAGAAGATGCCTCTAAAATGTCGGGATCTATGTATGTTTACCATTCCTTGCAAAATTGGGAAAATTGTGATCAATAGAGTTATGTTGGATTTGGGTGCTTCGATTAATGTGATGCCTCATTCAATTTATGCTTTTTTGAATTTAGGTCCTTTGAAAGAAATGAGTATGATAATACAATTGGCTAACCATATTAATGCTTATTCTGATGGTGTGGTTAAGGATGTTTTGGTGCAGGTAAATAAGTTAGTGTTTCCTGCAGATTTCTATGTTGTGGATGTAAATGATGCCACTTCATGTAATCTGATACCTATCTTGTTGGGGAAACCATTTCTTAATATGTCTCAAACTAAGATAAATGTTCGTGAGGGCACCCTCACGATGAAATTTGATGGGGAAGTGATTCATTTCAATATTTTTGATGTCATAAAACATCCTCCTAATGATCATTGTGTTTTTTTTTAATGATGTCATTTATCCTTTAGTACAGGAAATGTTTAAATTAAATTGGAAGGATCATTTGGAAACGGTCTTCACCAAAAAATGGAACTAGAAGCCAACAATGATGTTGAAATGGGAGAAGATTTGATGGAAATGACAGTCGCTTTGGAATCATTAGAGACTTCTCTAAAGAGGTATGATTCTGCTTCTATAAAACTATCTAAATCTCACCTGAAGTTGTTACCTTCTGATGTGCAGGCATCGGAATTGGAATTGAAGCCACTTCATACACACCTCAAATATGCTTATTTGGAAAATAAGCAAACTCTTCCAGTCATCATTTTGACAGAGATGACTTCAAATTAAGAGAAGAGGCTAGTTTGAATACTGACATAGCATAAAAAGACCATCAGGTGGACTATTGCAGATATCTAAGGGATAAGCCCATCTATTTGCATACATCGCATCTTGTTGGAGGAGGAGGCTAAATCCATAAGGCAGGCTCAACATAGGCTAAATCCTCTAATAATGGAAGTTGTGAAGAAGGAGGTGTTGAAGCTTCTCGGTGTTGGGGTTATCTACCTAATTTCTAACGGTAAGTGGGTAAGTCTTGTCCAAGTGATTCCAAGGGTTATCTACCTAATTTCTGACGGTAAGTGGGTAAGTCTTATCCAAGTGATTCCAAAGAATTTTGGAATCAGTGTTGTCACAAACTAGGAAAGTGAGTTGGTTCCCACCCGAGTGTAAATCGAGCGGCAAGTATGTAATGATTATAGAAAGTTAAGTTTAGCTACTCTTAAAGACCACTTTCCCCTTCCTTTTATCGATCATATGCTTGAGAAATTGGATGGTTATGACTATTATTACCTTTTAGATGGCTTTTCAGGTTCTCTTTAGATCCTGATCATAGTAGAAGATTAGGAGAAGACCATATTTACATGTCTATTTGGTACATTTGCTTACCAAAAGATGCCACTCGGATTATATAACGCACCTGCTACGTTCCAAAGATGTATGGTAAGCATTTTTTTGGAATATGTTAAGATGATTATTGAGGTATTCATGGATGATTTTAGTGTGGATAGTTCTTATTTTGATGGATTTCTTAAAAATCTTTCCATTATCTTAGAATGATGTATAGAAACAACTTTTTTTTGAATGGTTGATCAAGGTATAGTTTTAGGCCATGTAATGTTTGCTAAGGGTATTGATGAAGACAAGTCCAAAGTTGATCTCATTTCTTCTTTACCTTACCCCTCTCTTATGAGGAAAATGTGCTCTTTTCTTAGGAATGTAGGTTTTTATCGAAGGTTCATTATGGACTTTTCAAAGAAAGCCACACTACTATACATGCTTCTTCAATAAGATGTCTCCTTTGAGTTCGACGAGAAGTGCAAGGAAGCATTCAACAAACTTAAGGAGTTTCTGACATCCCCACTAGTATTCAACCACCAAATTGGAACCTCCCCTTTAAGATTATGTGTGACGTAAGTGATTATGCAATAAGGGTAGTTCTAGGACAAAGAGTGGGAAGAGCTTTGCATGCCATCTACTATGCTTCCAAGAAGCCCAATTGAATTATTCAACTACTGAAAAAGAACTCTTATCTGTGGCTTTTTCTTTGGAAAAGTTTTGATAGTATTTGCTTGGTACTAAAGTGATTATTTATTCTGACCATACAGCTTTACGATACTTGCTCAGGAAGAAGGAAGCAAAATTGAGGTTGATCAGATAGATTCTCCTCCTTCAAAAATTCGACATGAAATCAAAAATAAGAAGGGGAAAAAAATGTGGTAGCAGACCATCTCAACCGATTGATAAAGGAACAAGATAATATCCCTCGATGAGAAAATTTCTCGAATGAGTAATTGCTTTCGATCGATGCAACACCAACATGGTATGCAAACATTGTCAATTTTTTAGTTACTAAAAAATTACCTATTGGTTTGTCAAAGGCTTATAGGGATAAGCTATGGAGTGAAGGGAAGCATTATGTATAGGATGACCTATATCTTTGGAGGTGCTATGCAAATCAAGTTATCAGAAGGTGTGTACTTGAAAATGAAATATTCTTAATCCTAACATTCTGCCATTTGTATGCATACGAAGGACATTTTAGAGTGAAAAAGATAGCTCATAATGTTATGGAGAGCGTCTTCTACTAGCCAACATTGTTTAAAGATGCATATATCTTCAATAAATCTTGTGATAGAAGCCAATGGTCAGGTAACATATTCTATAAGGATCAATTACCACAAACTCCTTTACTTTTTTGTGAAAAATTTTTAACATTTGAGGTATTAATTTTATGGGACCTTCCCCTCTGTCTGTTGTCTTTACTTATATATTACTTGTAGTAGATTATGTCTTTAAATGGGTGGAAGCCAAAACCACCAGGACTAATGATGCAAAGGTTGTTGTAGATTTTGTTAAGGCTAACATTCTTTCTAGGTTCGGAATACTAAAAGCAATCATTAGTGATAGAGGAACTCACTTTTGCAAAAAGATGATGGAAGCAATGTTCAAAAAATATCACATCACGTATAAAGTTTCTACTGTTTACCATCCCCAAACTAACGGTCAAGATGAAGTCTCAAATTGAGAAATTAAGTTGATCTAGAGAAAACTGTGTAGCCCAATAGGAAAGATTGGAGTGTAAGACTGGAAGATGCACTATGGGCTTACAGGACGGCTTACAGAACACAAATTGGGAAGCTAAGTCATCTTCCAGTGGAATTACAACATAAGCATAATGGGTTATCAAAAGATGCATATGAATTTGGATGATGCGGGAGTGCATAGGAAGTTTCAATTTTAGGAGTTGGAAGAGACGAGGAATGAGTCATAACAAAATGTAGTGATATATAAGGAGAAGACGAAGGCTTTTCATGATAAGATGATTTCAAGGAAAGCTTCTCGGTGGTCCAGAAAGTGTTACTATATTATTCCAAACTTAAACTATTTCTAGGTAAGTTATGTTTCCCTTGGGTTGGTACATTGTTATCACTCACATATTTCCTTTTAGTGCAGTAGAGATAGGGAGTCTAAAAATCGACAAGAAATTTAGAATGAATGGTCATCTCTTAAAGTTGTATTATGAAGGTTTCCAAATGGAGGATTTTAAGGTGTTGATTTTAGAGGATGTGACTTATGTCACTTGATGCATGCAACAGAAGGTCGAGCCAACGATAATAAACAACGATAATCAAAAATTTTCTTATTTTCTATTGCTTCTAAGAATATTTAGTCACAATTAGAATGTGAATTGATTAGTCAAATCTATAGCAAAATTTGGTATGTACTTCTATTCTTGTGATTTGTTAATGTGCATCTTCTTAGAAAAGCAGTGACGTAGACAAAAGCTAGTGAAGTTTTGAACTGCATTAAACTGACACATCTATATTAGTCTCACTGTTTCATTTTATATATGTGGCCTTCATGACATATACATCCTTACTTTGCGTTGATTTTCTATGAGACCACATCTTTATCACATGCATTTTTATGAAAATGATTAGGCATTCTTTGTTGATTTCGAACTACATTAGCCAAATAGCCTACCCATTTATGTGAATTTTTCTTTGCTAACCCCCTTTAAGCTTTATTATCCTTTTAATTTGTATAAATCACATTACATGCACCTATCCAAATTCCCTACCCAAGTCTTAATGTTAATGGAGCATTTATGAATTCTTGATGAATGTGATTGTACAAAAGCCTAAGTATAGGGGTATGCATACAAGTAGGTTGGTTATATTTGTTAAAATTCCATTTTATGAATCCTATGTTGATGTAGCTTATATCACTTTTGTTTTTGAATAACAAAAGAAAAAAAAAAGAAAAGAAGAAAAGGAAAGAAAAAATGTGAGTTTGAATAAAAGTATCAAAGAGGAAATACAATTGATGTGAAAAGTTGTTAATAGTTTATCCTCCTTAAGTTGTACCGATTGGGTGTTTAAATATATTACATATGAGGTGGATGTTGTTGGACCCCAAAACTTTTTTTATTATTTATTCATGTTATTAATTATTAATTATTAATTTATTTTTAGGATTGGGTCTATTAATTTAGTGAGCATAGGTTAGAAATTAGAATAGAAAAGGTAGGATTGAATTAGTAAGAGTGTATTAATGAAGGTCATTTTTGGAAGATCACGTAAGGATAAAGATCATAAGCATTAAATGAAGGGGTAAAATGGACATTTTATACTCATTAAGGGCATAACTGGAAATAAAAGTGTTGTCTTGCATTTGAAAGAAGAAGAAAATGTGGGTAAGGGAAGAAGAGAAGAAAAATACAAGGAGAAGAAGAGAAGGAGAGAAAAGAAGAGAAAGTTAGGCTAGGGTTTCAATTTTCTTACCTTTTAAGAGGGATCTTGAAGAATTTGAAGACCTTGAGGCTAAACAAGTAAGTATAAGCATTAACCCTTCTTGATTTGTTAAATGAAGCATATTTAGTGATATTTAGAAGTGAAATAAAAGTGACAATGAAATGAATATGTGTAGGAAGTTGATGATGAATGTGTATATATGTGTATATTCCATTATTAGTGTTCATGATCATGGACTATAATTTGTTTATGGATGATATTGAGTTGAAATGGAGTAGAAAATGAAGTGTAAATGAAGTAGAAAGGATTATTTTTGTATAAGATGTGTTAGGTGTAAATGTTGGATGTGAAAAATATAGAAAATGGGATGAGGGCTGGAAATTTCGTAGGCTTCTGGACAAGTTCGCCGCAGCGAAGTCAACTTTCCTACATAAACATATTTTGGTATTTTGATAATATCTTACTCTATAGTTATCCAAATGGAGTGATTTTTGATTTGTAGTAAACTAGAAACATAGGGATACAATTTTTTTGAAGAAATTGAGTATTAATTCAGTCTTTAAGAATACCAATTTTTGAATGGACGTTGAGCACAAAATATTGTTTCAATATAAAAAAAGTCCAAAAACATTTGGGGTATAACTTTCATATTTTTGAACTAAATTGGTGTCATTAGAAACTTAAGATAATGAGGAACATTTTTATAGGAGGAAGTGTTATCAAATTTCTTCATTTACCTTATCAGAATGAACATGTAAAATTGACCCAAAGGTATAGATTTTGAAAGGGTTATAGTTCCATTTTAGCCTTTTTGATTATTGAAGCTTTATGGATTTCCATTGAATGTTGTTTGAATGAGAAAATTGGTTTCCGTTAGGTAACAAGAAAATCCTGTCTAAGAGTAAGAGGAAGGGCACAATTGAACTTGGATTTTTAAGCAAAATTAGGTGGGTAATGCATTTATAGTTATTGTGTGATTGGGCAAATTCTTCCCTATGTGTGTTTATGTTTAAATTGCTTGATTTCTTTGAACGGTTGAGAAGATTTTATAATGCATGATGATTTGTGAATAGGTTATACCTTGAAAGAGGTTATAACCTTTTGTCTAAATGAAAAGACGAAAAAGCATTTGATGAAATGATTTAAGCATGAATATGTGCTTTTGTTTGAGAAAGAGTGGAACCATTTCATTCTTCTCGTGCACGTTGAATAAAGCCTTCTCCTAGCTGCCCACTTGTGGCATACGAGCTCCAAAAAATGGACTCATTTCATTCATAATGTAAACTTCGGTTTCTCCATTTGATTTCCATGGAATCCTCGAGCCATTTGTTGTCCATTGCATTTGATTTGTTGACACTATGAATAATTGAGTGTTGTGCATGGATGGTTGGATATATGATATGTTCTATGTGATGGAATGCCTAACTTTAAGTTTTGGAACTAGAATTGAGAGTGCTTGAATTGCTAGATATATATATATACACACACACATATGCTTGAATTTGTGGCTAGTCACCAATGGCTATAAATATATTATCCACTGAGCTTTGTAGCTCAACCTATTATTTTCACTCCTCAGGTGTAGAACAAGAAGATCGTTGATCCTTGCAAGGCATCGGAAAATCCAAGATAGTTAGAGACTTTTGTGCTAAGTTAGTGACTACTTTGGATAGCTTTATAAGCATATCAACATTGAGCATCCTTTTGTATTTTATTTTAAACTTTGATATGTATGATGATATGTAAGCGAAGCTTGTTCAAACTCTTTTGATTTAGTAATGAAATGAAGAATGGAAATTTCTTTTGAGGATGTCTAGATTTATCTTGTGGTTAAGTTTGGATGGTTAGAATTGAATGTATGTGTGAGTGCATAATTTTGTGTATGCCATTGGGTTTCTGGGTTTCAGTATTGAAGGTTTCACCACGGTGAAGTCAGATGTTCGCTACGACGAACCTCTCCAAAAGGGTGTTTTTATGTTAAGTTTAGTGACTTTGTCATAACAAGGCCCAAATTTCACCACGACAAAATTGTCTCGAGGGTGCTTGGCTTTAATTATGGGACTTCGCTGCAACAAAGCGAGAAGTTCGCCTCGATGAATTTCTCACAAAGGGTCCATTGAGATAATTCGCCGCAGCGGACCCTCCACCGTTGCCATACTGAAATTTCTTTCAAATTCAATGCTTTCCACTTTTATTTTGCTAGTCAAAATTGTCTAAAATTTTAATTGAAGGTGCATTTGATTATTGTTATCATGTGTATAAAATTTCAGATCAAAATTCCAAGTAATTTTTGATTTAGGGGGGGTGGGGTACCGGCTGAGACATTCCAATGTCACCCTATGGTACAACTCAAAATTGCTTAAATGCTCTTTAGGGTGTAGCGTGGGTCTGCTCTTGTGGGCGACCATGCTGGGGCTTGCGACAGCTGCCACGACCATGTGCAGACATTCTTGGTAGTGGGAAAATCTTCGAAAATAAGCCCCAGTTGGTAACGAAAAGTGAGTTTTTCATCAAAAACTGCTCGGTTATAGCCTTACCCCCTTACAGCGGCCATGTGCAGGCCCAATCAGTAGTTGGAAAATAAGTGGAAACAAGCCCCAATGCAGCACAGATTGTTAGTGCCTCATTGAAAACTCGTCGATAATATGCTCGTAGGCTATGATCGACACTATCAGCTAACTAGGCTGGGGCCATGTGCATTTGCCGCAGTCACATGTGGCTATACTCGGTAGTGGAAAATTCAACAAAAATAGGCCCTAGTCGGCTTGAATCGAACCTTGGGATTGGGATCAAGGCCCGGGCCCATCATTGCTTGGTATTAGAGCTTAGATTTTTTTCCTAGGCTTAGAATGCATAATAGTATGAATTGTTATGCTATGTGATTACTTGTTACATTGTGAATTGATTAATTGCATTAAGTGACATGCATATCATGCATACATGTAGAAAATAAGATTAAAATAAAATTGAAAATGTTTACTTTGAAGGAGTAAGATGCTACCTCGTAAAAGGACATGAGGAGTTTTGCAAGAATCTGTCACACCTGACTCTCTACTAAGAGAGGAGAGTACTGATGAGTCAGTAGCCCTAGAAAATGTTGAGGCTTTTGTAGAGCATGGTAGTGGGCCCTTTTGGTCATAGGCGCAGGAGTCGCCTGTTCCACAGGAGCAAGTGCCTCTATTGGATCTGAGAATGTTCCAAGCCTTCGCTCAAGCATTTGTTCAGGCCATGGGCCAGATGCCGCAATCTTCTGCTCCGGCTCTAGCTAAGAAGGGGAAGCAGTTTGATAAGTTAAGGAAGTATAGAGTAGTGGGCTTCTATAGGAACACTAATCCAAAAGAAGTTGAGACTTGGATGAGAAAGATAGAAAGAATATTAGAATAGATGGATTGTGAGCATGAGGAAAAAAATTGAATATACTATTAGTTTGCTTCAGGAAGATGCTTTGCATTGGTGAGAATGTGTACTAGGGAGTCAGATGAGACCACTAGTATTAGCATGGAAAGACTTCCTAGCTGCCTATAAGAAGAAGTATCTGTCTGAGGTTTATATTCACTAGAAGCAGAGGGAGTTTCTGAGTCTCACCTAGAGGGAGATGACGGTGAGCGAGTATGAGTGTAGGTTTATGCAACTATCTCTGTATGTTGTTGAGATGATAATAAGTGAGGCGGCTAAGTGTCGTAGGTTTGAATCAGGGTTGCATTTGTCCATCAGAGAAAAAGTGGTGGCACTGAGGGTTGAAAATATTGAGAACATAAAGAGCATAATGAACAAAAAGAGAAAAGGGAGAGGAAAATTCAAGATGGGAGGTGGTACTCCTATGTTTGAGAGGAGTTCCAGGACTTTTCATGTGTAGTATGAGGAGAGGAGCAATGGAGCAAGCAATTCCAAATCTACGAGGACTTCTACTGTTTCTCATCAAGCCTATACGGCGGGAGGCAGTAGAAGAGGAGTGGGGGAAAAGCCACTCATTCCCAAGTGTGATCATTGTGACAAGTTCTATGGAGGAGAATGTTACAGATTGACAGGAGCTTGCTTCAATTGTGGTGAGATGGGGCATATAGCTAAAGAGTGTCCTCAGTGTGCGAGACAGGAGAGAACTTAGATGCAAGCTTCAAAGAGAGTTGAGATCATGGGATATAAGACTGAAACTGAAGTGGACAATTTTGATGTAGCTAAAAGGGTGAGCCTTCCAAGGAGACTAAGGGGGCAAGCATCAGTTAAAGTGTTTGCAATGACACAGGAGGATGCAGAGACAGCTCTAAAAGTTGTGACTAGTATGATTAAATTATTTGATGATGATATTGTTGTTTTGATTGATCTGGGTTCTACTCATTCATTTGTGTTATGAAGTAAAAATGTGCGTGGCAGAAATTTGAGCCCATTGGATACTCCTTTAATGGTGAGTACTCCAATCGGCCAGTATATTGTAATTAGCCAAGTTTATAGAGACTGTGAGATATGTATTAGAGCAGAATGATTAGTTGTGATCTAATTCCATTAAAGATGGGAGGATTAGATGAGATTTTAGGTATGGACACATTAGAGAAGTATAATGATAATTTAGATTTCAAACGAAAGATAGTAGAGTTTGAGTTGGATGACGGTAGTAAGATGGTGTTTATAGGAGACAAAAAGTCAAGCCTGCCTAGGGTTGTTTCGGCTCTGGTAGCAGAGAAAATGATGAGGAAAGGGTGTGGAGCATTTTTGGCATATGTGCTAGACACGAAAGCAGATGGAGGGAAGTTAGAAGAAATTTCTGTGGTCATGGAATTCCCAGATGTCTTTCCATAGGAATTGCTAAGACTATCTCCACTAAGGGAAATTAGTTTCCTATTGAGCTTCTTTTGGGTATTGCACCAATATCAATTCCGCCTTATAGAATGGCTCCGGTGAAATTGAAGGAGCTTAAAGAGCAATTAGAAGAATTATTAGGGAAGGGATACATTAGGCCTAGTTCTTCACCTTGGGGAACTCCGATCTTTTTTGTAAAGAAGAAAGATGGATCATTGAGAATGTGTGTGGATTACCGGAAACTCAATCATGTCACTATCAAGAATATATATCCACTCCCACGCATAGATGATTTGTTTGACCAATTGCAAGGGGCAAAAGTCTTCTCCAAGATAGACTTGAGATCGAGTTATCACTAGTTGAGGATAAAGGAGTCTAATGTGTCAAAGATTGCTTTTAGAACACGGTATGGGCATTTTAAGTTTCTAGTTATGCCCTTCAGATTGATGAATGCCCCTGCATCTTTCATGGACTTGATGAATAGAGTCTTTAAGTCTTTCTTAAACCAATTTATGATTGCCTTTATTGATGATATATTGGTTTATTCCAAGAGTGATAAGGAGCATAAAAAACATTTAAGAATTACTTTGGAGACACTGAGGAAGAATGAGTTATATGCTAAATTCGACAAATGTGAATTTTGGCTAAAGGAACTAGCATTTCTTGGACATGTGATTCCAAAGCAAGGAGTGCATCTTTATCTAAGAAAAATAGAAGCTATGGTGAAATGGGAAGCACTTAAAAATATAGCAGAAGTGCGGAGTTTCCTGGACATGTGATTCTAGAGCAAGGAGTGCATCTTTATCTAAGAAAAATAGAAGCCATGGTGAAATGGGAGGCACCTAAAAATATAGCAGAAGTATGGAGTTTCTTAGGTTTACCTGAGTATTACAGGAGGTTTGTGGAGGGCTTTTTCATAATAACTGTTGGATCCCGAAATTTTCTTTCAAAATTTATTGATTTATATGTTTGATTTTTTAATTTAGTCCATTAAATTAGCAAGTATAAATAGAAATTAGAAATTAGAATGAAGTGTTAGAATTAAGTTAGCTTAAGTTGTTAGTAGGCTTATGTTAAAAGAAAGAAGGGCAAATAGGGAAAGCCTAGTTTAATGAGGGGCAAAATGGGAATAAAGACAAAACAAAAGTGGCTTGAATTAGAAGAATAAAAGAGAGGATCGTGAGAAGCTAAGAGAAGAGAGAAAAATGTAGAGAAAGAAGAGAAGAAGGAGAAAAGCGTGGGAGAAGCTAGGAAAGAGAGAAAAGAAGAAGAAAAAAAGAGAAATCAAGCTTGTTAAGGTAAGTTAATCATCTTTTCTTCTTGCTTTATTAGAGAAATGGGTTGTGTTAAGAATGAAGGAGTTAGAGAGAGAATGAGTGTTGTGTTGGAAGAAGATGATTTAACAGACCCCATTTGATTTTAGGGTTTTAAACTAGGGTTTGCGTTTTCTAACCTAGATGGACTATGAGTAGGTTAGGTTTTAGCTTAATTTGTATTTATTGCATTTTTTATGATTATTAAAGTTTATAAATTTTATTAGAATATTGTTTTGAATGGAACCTTGGTTGTTTTAGGAAACTAAGAGAATCCTACCCAACAGAAAAAGGGAAGACAACCTTGAGTAGGATTTTTGCAAGCCAATTAGGTGAGTAATTTATTTATAGCTATTGTGTGATTAGGCAAATTCTTGCCTATGTGTTTGAATGTTGATTGCTTGAGCCATTTGGTTGTGCATTGCATCTTTGAATTGTTAAGTATGATGCATTTGAATGATCTGCTTAATGGATAAAGTCTATGTTATATGTTATGTATTAACTGCTTAATTATAAGTTTTTGAGCTAAATTGGTGAATGATTGAATTGCTAGATATATAAATACATATGCTTGAATTTATGGTAATTGCCGATGGCTATAAATATATTAGCCACTGAGCGTCGTAGCTCAACCCAATATTTTTTCACTCCTCAGGTGCAGAACGAGAGGGTTAGCAATCCTTGCAAGGCATCAAAAACTCTAAAATAGTCAGAAACTTTTGTAACTAAGTTACTTCGATCATTTTTAGTTAGCTTTATAAGCATATCAAACATTGAGCATCTAATGTATTTTGTATCTTGTGTTAAGTCTTTGATGTAATGTTGATATGTAATTAAAGCTATATATGAAATTCATTTTTATTTAGAAATGAATGGAGAATTGAAGAAATTTCCAATGTGT
This sequence comes from Erythroxylum plowmanianum, assembly GCA_025531925.1. Taxonomy (NCBI): domain Eukaryota; kingdom Viridiplantae; phylum Streptophyta; class Magnoliopsida; order Malpighiales; family Erythroxylaceae; genus Erythroxylum; species Erythroxylum plowmanianum. The sequence continues at coordinate 18,403 of JANVCQ010018829.1, forward strand.
ATGTGATTATTTATCTTATAGTTGTACATTTCCTATTTCAAGTCTTTCATAGGTGTAAAAATTGTGTTTTGATTTCAGGAGAAAAACTGGATTAATATAGTTAGAACTAGACAAAGTTGTCTTCTTAGAAGTTGTAGATTATCTTTCTATATTTTTAACGCTATATAGTATGAAATATTTGGATATCAAAGATAAGAGATATGATCATTAGAAGTTTGTGATGCTGCATAGGATGAACATTTGGGACCGCTGTATTGATTTAAAATTTTAACCCTTTTGGAGGTAAAATATCTTTTTAGAGTCTTCATGGAAGTTATAGGTCTAAAAGTCCTCTTCAAAATGGTCTATAAGTGACCTTAATATGATATTTCTAAGAAGAAGTCGCGATCCCGACTCTGTGGACTTGCGCAAAAGTCAGCAATTCGCGATCTCGACGCCACGCTCCCCCCTTTAAGAAAACCTAAACATATTTTACTCTTTTGGCCATAACTTTATCATCTGACCTCCAAATAACCTAATTTTTAAGCCAATGGATTCCTAACACATTTCTCTCTCTCTCCATAAAATGTTATAGCTTTTGTTATTGATTTAGAAAAGATTGATTGAATCAAATTAAGGGTATGGGTTAGAAGAGTATGAATTGGATATTTTTACTAAACATACTTTGGTATTTTAATGATAGCTTGACCTGTAGAGTTCCAAATGAGATGATTCTTATTTTTAAATAAACTAGAGTCATAGAGATACAAATTCTCTAAAGAGACTGAATTTTAATTCAGTCTATAAGACTTTCAATTTCTGGATGGAAATTGAGTATAATGTATAATTTCAGTTTACTAACAGCCTGAAAATGTTTGGAGCATATCTTTCGCATTTTTGAATCAAATTAAATGGTTTTGGTATCATTAGAAACTTAATACAATGGCGAACAAATATTCTCAAGAAGTCAATTTGAAATTCTAGTTGGAGGTTTCCCAAAATCTATTCTCAAATAAAAGAAATGAGTTTGCTAACATCTTATGACTCCTAATGTTGAGCTCCGGAAGCGTGATTCAACAATTATTTGGTATCAGAGTTTAGGCTTTTTCCTAGGCTTAGAATGCATAGTAGGATGAATTGTTGTGCTATGTGATTATTTGTTGCATTGTGAATTGATTGATTTCATCAAGTGATATGCATATCATGCATACATGTAGGAACTAAGATTAAAATGAAATGTAAGCTAATCATTAGTGTTTTCATTGAAGAAGAAAGATGCCACCTCATAGAAGGACGCTAGGAGTTTTGCAAGGGTTTGCTGCACCCGACTCTCCATCAAGAGAGGAGAGTATTGAGTATTGATGAGTCAGTAGGCCCAGGAAATGCTAAGGCTTTTATAGGGCAAGGTAGCGAGCCTGATCGATCATAGACGCAGGAGTCATCTGTTCCGTCAGAGCAAGTGCCTACCTTGGATCTGAGATTGTTTCAGACATTTACTTAAGCCTTTGTCCAGGCTATGGGTCAGATGTTGCAGGCTTTTTCTCTTACCTTAGTTAAGAAGGGGAATAGTTTGAAAGGCTAAGGAAGTATAAAGCAGTGGACTTCTATGGGACCACTGATCCAGAAGAAGCTGACATTTGGTTGAGAAAGACAGAGAGGGTATGGGAGCAGATGGATTATGAAGATGATAGGAAGGATGCATATGCTGCAAGTCTACTTCAAGTAGATGCTTTGCATTGGTGGGAGTGTGTACTGGGAAGTCAATTGAAACCGCAAGTGTTGGCATGGAAGGACTTCTTCGCTGCTTATAAGAAGATGTATCTATTTGAGGTGTACATTCAGCAGAAGCAGAGGGAATTCTTGAGTCTCACCCAGAGGGAAATGACAGTTAATGACTATGAGCGCCAGTTTATACAGCTATCTCAGTATGCAGCTGAGATGATGTTGAGTGAGGCGGCTAAGTGCCGTTGGTTTGAATCAGGACTGCATCTAGCCATCAAAGAAAAACTGGTGGTGCAGAACTTCTATGACTTTCAACAGCTGGTTGAAGTAGCATTGAGGGTTGAAAACACTGAGAATATAAAGAGTGCTATGAAAAAAAAAAGAAAGGGGAGAGAACAGTTTAAGAGGTGAGGTGGTGCATCCATGCTAGAGAGGAGTGCCAATGTTAAGCCCCGTTTCTAGAGCCCAACAATCGTTCCGAAGTCATAAAGTGTGAGTAGGTTTCCTTGTAGGGTTATTTCAATAAACCCTCCCATCCTTTTTAGAATCAACAATAAAGGCTATCAATTTTGTGGAGAGGTATAAAAATGTGTTAGGAATCCATTGCTTCAAGAATCACTTCATTTGGAGGTTCGGATGAGGAAGTTATGCCCAAAAGAATCAAACATGTTTATGTCCTCAATCATATGGTACCTGTCTTGGCACAATTGCCATAACTTGCAATAGAGATGTCAGATTGAGGTCATTTTTATACTGTTTGAAACTTCGAGACCTACAACTTTCGTGAAGAACTCAAAGAGAGATTCTACCTTTAAAAGGGTGAAAATTGCAATTTACCGTGGTTATCCTGTGAATGTCCGTTAAATGGATATACATGTCCGTTTAACGGATATAGACGGGCCTGGGGTGCTTTCCAGACCCGAGAAGATCTGTTTAATGGACCTAATTTCAGTTTAATGGACATGGACTGGGCTGGGGGTCTTTTTAGACCCAAGAAGGTCCCTTTAACGGACCTAACCCAAACCCCTCCAAAGCTTCTCCAATGCTTCCTATTTCTATTCTAACATTACTTTCACTCATAATTTCCTCAAATTCATCTCTTCTAGTACAATACCACTTTATACCCATTTAACTACTAAATACATCTCATTAACTCTTGAATCTCAACTCAAAAGATTCATCGTATACAATCTTGCCAACTCTAACATGTTGTTCTAATACTAGCAACAATTGGCAATCTCAACAAAAAAGAATATGTACATCCATCATACCCAACCTTTAAAAATAACATAGTCATACAAAAAGGAACTTCACAAGTTCTCATTCTCATTTCTAAACAAGTTCAATGTTTGAACAAACTTTACTTACATATCAACATACACATCAAACTTAACACAAAATACAACAAAATGCTCATGTTTGATATGCCTATAAAGCTATCCAAATTAGTCACTAACTTAGTACAAAAGATTTCTAGTTATTTTGGAGTTTCCGAATGCCTTGCAAGAATCTCTAATCTTCTCGTTCTGCACCTAAGGAGAAAAAATGATGGGTTGAGCTACATAGCTCAGTGGCTAATATATTTATAGTCATTGGCAATGAGCCACACAATCAAACATATATGCATCTATTCATATAAGCATACTCATCTTATCTTGATACAACAATGTAAGTTCATCATTCATAACTTATAGTTCAATACATCATCACATAAAACATATTAGATGTACTTTAACATCAAAGCATAATACTCAACTTCAACATAACTTAACACATCAAAATGCAAATGCACAAACAAATGGCTCGAGGGTTTCGTGGAATGGAACGGAGAAATTGAAGTTTACACCGTGAACGAAATGAGTCCACTTTTCAGATCTCGTGTGCCACAAGTGAGCAGCCAGGAGAAGGCATTATGTCAACATGTATGTGACTATGAAACAATTCCTCTCTCGCCCAAAAACAATCAAATCTCATGCTCAATTCAATCAAAAGTTCATATTCTTATGCTTTTTCTTCTTTCCATTTAATCAAAATGCCATGATACAAGGCATAGCATAATCATACTCACAATTCAATTGTATCAAATGTCATACCTCATAATATAATTTCCACGTTACAACATTTCAAAGCAAGTCATTTTAGTACACAATACACACAAGGCATTTTTCTCATTACACAATAACTATAAATAAATTACCCACCTAAATAGCTTGCAAAATCCAAGTCAAGCTTGTTTTTCCTCTTGCTCTTGGATTGGGTTCCCTTGATTTCCTAAATAAACCAAATTTCCCGTTCAATCCAATTTTTCCATAAAATTCAAAAGTTTCAAAATCACAAAAATGAAAAAATTGCTAATTTGAGCTTAGCATTGACTTACCCATGATCTATCTAAGTTAGAAAATCCAAAACCTAGCTTAGAAACCCTAAAATCAAATGGGTTCCCTTAAATCATCTTCTTCCAATATAGCATCCATTTTCTACACAAAATTCTTTCTCTCTCTAACTCTTTCTCTAACAAAGCATGAAGAAGAAGGTAAACTTACCTTGACAAGATGATTTCCCTTCTTTTCTTCTTCTTTTCTCCCTTTCCTAGCTTCTCCCACGATTTTCTTCTTGCCTTCTTCTTCTCTCACGTTTTTGTCTCTTCTCTTCTCTGTTTCCCACATTTTCTCTCCTCTTCTTCTTATTTCAAGCCCCTTTTTATTAGGGTTTCTCCCTATTTTGCCCTTCATTAAACTTGGCTTTCCATATTTACCCCTTCTTTCTTTTAACACAAGCCTACTAACTCTCTTAACCCATTAAATGCCATATTAATTCTAACTTAATTCCAACACTTCATTCCAATTTCAAATTTCAAATTTCTATTCATACTTGCTAATTTAATGACTCAACTCTAAAAATAATAAAACAAATAAATCAATAATAATAATAATAAATTTAGGATCCAACAATTCTCCCCTTTAAAAGAATTTTGTCCTCGAAATTCTTACCTGAGACATTGAAGAGATGCGGATACTTGTCCTTCATTGCTTCCAAAGGCTCCCATGTTGCCTCCTCCGTCGAATGATTTCTCCATAAGACTTTAACCAGCTTTATAATCTTGTTTCTCAAAACCTTTTCCTTTGAATCTAGAATCTCCACTGGTTGCTCCTCATATGTCAAATCCTCCCTTAACTGAACCTCTGAAGATTAAACTATGTGTGAAGGATCTGATCGATACTTTGTCAACATCGATACGTGGAAAATATTGTGAATCTTAGACAATTCCAATGGCAAAGCTAATTTGTTGGCTAAAGGCCCGATCTTCTCAATGATCTCATAAGGGCTTATGTATCTTGTACTAAGCTTGCCCTTCTTATCAAATCCCAAAAATACTTTCCATGAAGAAGCTCTAAGAAACGTCTTGTCTCCAACTTCAAATTTCATCTCCTTTCTATATGCATCTATGTATCGCTTCATTCTGTCTTGAGCTGCTTTAAGTCTCTATTTCACCATTTTAATCTTATCAACCATGACTTGTACCAATTCAGGCCCTAAAAGCTTCCTTTCACCATCCTCATCCTAACAAAAGGGAGTTCTGCACCTTCGGCCATACAAAACTTCATAAGGTGCCATCTGAATCCTCGAGAAGGTTCGTTTAATGGACCTAATGTCCGTTAAACGGACATAGGGGGTACCCAAGCCCTTCCAAAACCCCTCTAAAGCTTCCTACATCCATTTTAACATTCCTTTCACTTATAATCTTCTCAAATTCACTTCTTCTAGTGCAATACCACTTTATATCCATTCAAACACCAACTTTGTTCCATTAAATCCTCTAATCCCTATGCATTTGATTCATCAAAATCATTAATTCTCATCATTTACCATAGTTGTCCTGGGTTTACATCCTATGCAGCATCACCACTTATAATGCTCATATCTCTCAACTCCGATATCCAAAATTTACATACTTTACACTGTTGGAAAGCTAAGAGGATAAACTACAACTTACAAGAAGATACTTTGTCTAATTCAGCCTATATTAATCCAGCTTTTCCCATGAAATCAATACACAATTTTTACACCTATGAACGCTTGCAAAATGCAATATCTCTTCATATCAATTGAACTACTAAATACTTTTCACTAAACTCTTGAATCTCACTTCAAGTGGTTCATCCTCTACAACCTTTACAATCTCTAACATGTTATTCTAAAATGAGCAACAATTTGCAATCTCGACAAAGAAGCATATGCATACGCACAGTCCACACCCACATCCATCATACTCAACTTGTAAAATGACATAATCATACACAAAAGGAAATCCTCAAATTCACATTCTCATTACTAAGCAAAGTAAATAATTGAACAAACTTTATTTACATATCAATATTCACATCACAAACTTAAAATAAATACAAATGGATGCTCATTGTTTGTCATGCTTAATGAGCTATACCAAAGTGTTCGGACTAGCTTAGTACAAAAGCTAACTATCTCGAAGTTGTCCAATTGCCTTGCAAGGATCGCTAATCTTCTCATTTTGCACCTGAGGAGGGAAAATGATGGGTTGAGCTACACAACTCAGTGGCGAATATATTTATAGTCACTAGCGATGAGCCATACAATCAAACATATATGCATCTATTCATATAAGCATACTCATCTTATCTTGATCCAACAATGTAAGTTCCACAATCACAATTCTAATTCACAACTCATAATTCAATACATCATCACATAAAACATATTGGATGTAATTTAACATCAAAGCATAATACTCGACTTCATCATAACTTAACACATCAAGATGCAAATGCACAAACAAATGACTCGAGGGTTCCATAGAAACAGAATGGTGAAACCGAAGTTTGCACCATGAATAGAATGAGTCCATTTTTAGAGCTCATATGCCATAAGCAGGTAGTTAGGAGAAGGCTCTTGTCAACGTGCACGTGACGAACAGAATGGTTCCTCTCTCGCTCAAACATAATCAAATCTCATGCTCAATTCAATCAAAAGTTCATATTCTCATGCTTTTCTTCTTTCCATTTAATCAAATTGCCATGATACAAGGCATAGCATAATCATACTCACAATTCATTTTTATCAAATGTCATACCTCATAATGCAATTTCCACATCACAACATTTCAAAGCAAGTCATTTTAACACATAATACACACACAAGGCATTTTGTTCATTACACAATAACTATAAATAAATTACCCACCTTATAGCTTGCAAAATCCAAGTTAAGCTTGTCTTTCCTCTTTTTCTTGGATTGGGTTCCTTTGATTTCCTAACATAACCAAAATTCTCATTCAATCCACATTCAATTGGAAATCCCCCTAAAGCTTCCATAATCACAAAAATGCAATCAACATAAATCAAGCTCAAATCTAACCTACCCATAGTCCATTTAGGTTAGAAAAACCAAAACCTAGTTTAGAAACCCTAAAATCAAATGGGTTCTCTTAAATCATCTTCTTCTAACACAAACCCTCCATTCTCTACACAAAACCCTTTCTCTCTCTAACTCCTTCTCTAATAAAGCAAGAAGAAAAAAGATGAACTTACCTTGACAAGATGACTTCCTTCTTTTCCTTCCCACGATTTTCTTCCTTCTTCCCTAGCATCTTTGATTTTTCTCCTCTTCTCTTCTTTCTCTCACGTTTTTTCTTCTTTCTTTTGGCTTCTCATAACTTCTCCCTCTTCTTTCTTATTTCATCCCCTTTTTATTTGGTCGTTTTCCCATTTTTCCCTTCATTTACTTGGTCCTTCCTATTTTTCCCCTTATGTCTATTAAAACTAACATCTTATACTTCTAAATCCTTAACTAATGATCATGGAAAAATTGAAGGAATTTGATAACACTTCCTTCTCCAACTAATGTTCTATAAGATAAAGGAAAGACTAACAACTTCACAAGATAGAAAAGATGATTGATCAAATGTTATGGTCATATGCTTTTTAAGAATATAGTCAAGTACTCACAGTATGAATTCATTTATCCATAGATATGTGATGCTATTGCAGTTGCAAAAATACTTAATGCAACACTTGTCATCTCACATTTTGAAGTAAAACCTACTTGGAGAGATTCTATGTAGTGCTTCTAATGTGCTTAATTATTTATCGATATGTTATAGGTCTTTAAGCATTATTCTAAAATTTCTTTCTTTTTCTTCTCTTCAGCTCATTCATGGATATCTTTGATTATTAGGAACATGGGATCACACACACACACACACAACAATAGTAAGAACCAAGAGCAAGAATGAAAAAAATGAGACACAGGGATTTTACGTGGTTCACCAATTTGGCTACGTCCACGGGTTGAGGCACTAGTTTTTCTTGTTATAATGAAAATACAAGAGTCACGTTACAGTTGTGTTTTTGTATTGCTATCTAATAATAATCTCAACAAAGGAGATTATAATCTGTGCCTAACAACAAGTCCCCCAAAACTAGGATTCGATTCCTTTCCAAGCTATTTTTTAGGTTCTTTATACTTAGGCTCCATATCCTTAACAATCTCCCACTTGGAAACTAAGGATCCAACTTCCTCATCACCACACATCCACCTAATGCACCATCATCGACTCACCATCAATCATAGAGGCCAACTAAGGTCTTGCACAACCTCAGTTTGCTAACATCAACCGCTTTGCTTAACATATTAGCTAGGTTCTTACTATCCAAGATTTTCTTAAGCCGCATATTACCATTCTTAACCAAACTGCGAATGAAGTGGAACTTATGCCTAATATGCTTGGTTCTTGAATGCAAGACTAGATTCTTGCTCAACTATATGGCATTTTGACTGTCACTGTAGAGAACACCATCAGGATGCTTTTTGCCTATAACTTCCAAGAAGTATTGTAACCAAACCATTTCTTTTGCAACTTCAGACATAGCAACATATTCTGACTATGTGGTAGACATTGCAATACACTTTTGAAGTCTAGACATCTAGTTCACAATTTTACCACAAAGTGTGAAGACATACGTAGTTGTACTCTTACTAGTGTCAAAATCCCCACTCAAATCAGTATCAACAACCCTTCTAGTTTAACCTTATTCTTATCAAACGCAAGCGAAGTACTAGTAGTGCCCTTTAAGTATCTTAGAAGCCATTTCATAGCTTCCCAATGTGCCTTACCGGGATGAGCCATAAATCTAGCAACTGCTTCCACTACAAATGTTATCTCTAGTCTAGGGCAGACCATAGCGTACATCAAACTCCCAACTGCAGAAACATAAAGTACCTTAGACATGTATCCCCGCTCCTCAATTGTCCTGGGTGACTGCTCCTTTGATAATTTTAGATGATTTGCCAATGGAGTGTTCCTGGGCTTGGCATCACCAATTCTGAAATGATCCAAAACCTTATGCACATAATCTTCTTGGGATAGTCTCAAAGTGCCTTCAGACCTATCCCTGGAAATCCTCATCCTAAGAATCTGCTTCGCAGGACCCAAGTCTTTCATCTTAAATTTCTTTAACAACTCTTTCTTCAATTTGTTGATTTCCTTCAAACTAGACCCTAGAATCAACATATCGTCCGTATACAAGAGTAACACAACATAAGAATCAGAAAATTTCTTGAAATAACAACACTGATTCTTATCACTCTTGTGGAATCCACTATTGCACGTAAAGGTGTCAAGCTTTATGTAACACTATCTCAAAGCCTGCTTCAACTTATATAGGCTCTTTTAAAGCCTACACAGCAAGTATTCCTCAATTGGAACCACATACCCTTCTTGTTGCCTCATATACAAGTCCTCCTCCAAATCACCATGTAAAAACGCAGTTTTTACATCCATTTGCTCCAGATGCAAATTCTCAACTGTAACCAAACTCAAAACTATTCTAGTGGTAGTTAGTTTCACAATAAAAGAAAATATTTCATTATAGTCTATACCATTCTTTTGTGAAAATCCCTTAACTACCAACCGAGCCTTATACTTGGTGTTACCATCAGGCTCATTCTTGATCATATACACCCACTTATTGAATCTTACCTACAGGTAACTCAGTTAGTTCCCAGGTTCTATTCTTGTCCAAAAAGGCAATCTCATCATCTATTGCATGCTCCCACTTGGACCAATCATCTACCTGTATAGCCTTATGGTACGACTCTAGCTCACCAGCATCCGTCAACAAAAGATAATATAATGAAGGAGAATATTTTTCTAGAGCTTTACCTTTTGTTGACCTAACTGACCTTCTCACCCTAGGTGGTGTCTCAGGGACATCATCAGAAGAAGATTATGAAATTATGCCTAATTCTAGCCTATCAACTTGTGGAGCAACCTATGACCCAGCTGCATTTTCATCTTATGCCTCAGACCTTTTCTCAAATCTAGCAAAACTAGTATTTATAGGAATCTCAGCCAATTGTCTATCACTGTTACCAGCTCCCACTGCTTATTTATTAATAGAACCCTTTTCCAACCTATCTTTGTACATGACATGTTCACCAAAGACAACATCACAATGTCTAAACACCTTCTTACCATCCCACACCCTGTAGCCAGTACCATAACGAAGAAAATAACACTTCTTAGATTTTGGGTCAAGTTTATCTCTCTTTTCAGGATCAATCATAACATATGCAACATAACCAAAAGTGCGTACAAAAGACAAATCAACTTTCTTACCACTCCATACCTCTTCTGGTACATTATCACCCAAAGGAACTAATGGTCCCCTATAGATCAAGTATGCTGCTGTGTTGACTGCATCTGTCCATAGTGTCTTGGGCAACCCAACATGAATACGAATGCTCTGGGCTCTCTTATTGAGAGTCCTATTCATCCTCTCAGCAATGCCATTCTACCTTACTTTTCCAAGAACAATCTTGGTCAACTTGATTCCCGATTGAGCACAATACTTCTTGAACTCGTCTTTCTCATATTCACCACCATTGTTTGATCTCAAGCACTTGATATTCAGACCTATCTGATTCTTAACCTTTACTTTCCATTTCTAAAAAGTGCTAAAAATATTAGATTTGTTTTCCAAAAAATAAACCCATACCTTGTTAAGTCAAAAAGACTCTACGAATAATAATTTTGTTGATAATCAAATAATAATAATGTTTGAAATAAATGAACTATTTTGATGAGTGTGTTAAGCGTGCAGCGAAAACTAAGAAGAAGTGGCGAAACACAGAAGAAGTGGCAAAATACAGAAGAAGTGGCAAAAAACAGAAGAAGTGGCGAAACAAAAAAGAAGTGGTGAAACACAAAAGAAGTGGCGAAACTAAAAAAAAGTGATGAAACACAGAAGAAATGACGAAACTAAGAAGAAATGGCAAAACTAAGAAGAAGTGGCGAAACTTAGAAGAAGTTCGAAAACATAGAAGAAGTTTGAAAACTCAGAAGAAGTTCAAAAATGCAGAAGAAGTTCGAAAACACAGAAGAAGCTTGAGAACATAGAAGAAGTAGTTTGAGTTAGTTACAGAACTCAACTGAATAACGGTTTCTATAAGAAGCAAGAAACAAGAAGCAACAAGCAACAAGCAACAAGCAGTTATCAAGAAACAAGAAGCAGTTGGAGACTTAGGCTATAAATATAAATCGTAGTCGAAGACTGAATAACTTTTAATCTTTTAGCTTTCAAGTTATTGCTTACAAAAATTCTGTATTCAAAGTGGTATACAAGAGAGCGAACTCTACTGTAACAAAAAGCTCACAATATCTTTCTAGTGAGAGAAAGAAAAGGCTAAGAGCCTGGAGAGGCTGAGATAGCAGAAAGAATACTCAGTGTAAGAGACCTGAAGAGGCTCTGGAAGGGAAGAAAGAATACTTGTAAATTTGACGAAGTATATTGAAAACTCAGAAGGATTCTGAGGACTTGACGTAGCCCAAGGTTTGGGGTAAACCAGTATAAAAATCGCAGCGTTTATCTTCTAACTCTTTACTTTTAAATACTCTTGTTCTTATACAAGTATATAGAAGTTATTTGCGATTTAACTACGTAACTATTTGGTATTCGTTTAATACTTGAAAAAGTTCCTTTTTCAAGAAATATCAAAGGTTTTGTGTATTCACAAAAAGATTACACAATTCAACCTTCCTTCTTGTATACTTCATATATTGTACGTGAGTTTTATATTAATGTGTGATTTACTTCAATTGGTATCAGAGCTCGATTTCTAAGAACCATCTTTACATAGTGAGGACAAAGATCTATGGCTGAATCACATGTTTTTATTGTTGAAGGTGCCTCCGTCACAAAACCTCTTGCGTTTAATGGTGAGGACTGTCATTATTGGAAGGACAAGATGCAGCTCTTCATCGAATCCACACACGTTGATCTTTAGGACATCATCGAGAATGGACCATACGTACCAGTAGATGATGAAGGAAATACTATTCCACGTACCAGATGGTCAGCCGATCACAAATTGAGATTTCACCTAAACTCAAAGACCAAGTTCTTTTTGAGTTGTGCTTTAAGCAGAAGTGAATACGATAGAGTTCATGGATGCGAAACTGCGAAGGAGATGTGGGACACCTTATCCATCACACATGAAGGTACAAACCAGGTGAAGGAGTCCAAGATCAGCATTCTTGTACATCAGTATGAGCTGTTTAAAATGAAAGAAGATGACTTTATTGATTAGATGTTTGGACGATTTCAAACTATCGTTAATAGACTTAAAGCTCTCGAGAGAATCTACGATAATCAAGACCATGTTAGGAAGATTCTCAGGAGTCTACCCAAAAAATGGAGACCTAAAGTCATTGCAGTACAAGAAGCCAAAGACTTGAGCAAATTAAAGTTTGACGATCTGCTTAGTTCTTTGAAGATACATGAAGTGGAGCTTGATGCTGAAGACAAACCTAGAAGAGATAAATCGATAGCATTAAAGGCTGGTCAGAAAACTCATAAGACTAAGAGAAATAGAAGCTCATCGTCCAGAGCACTGAAGATCGAAGAGATCAAGAATGATGACACCAGTGAATCTGAACAAGATTCAAGTGAAGACGATGATGAAT
>JANVCQ010018840.1:0-12582 GCA_025531925.1 Erythroxylum plowmanianum
GGGCGGCCAACATGGACGAGCAGGTGAGGTCAGGGACTTCGACAGCTTCATTGTTAAACCGAGTGATGAACTCCCGCAAACTTTCGTTCCTTTCTTAGGTCAACTGCATCACTTCCAAAACGGTCTTCTGTGACCGTTTACTCGTAGCAAATTAGTTGAGGAATAGCAGCTTAAAATCCTCAAAGCAGGTAATACAACGTGGGGGTAGACTGTTAAACCACCACCGGGCTCCTTCTTGAAAGGCTGTACAGAAAGCCTTACACTGAATTGCATCGGGAACGCAATGCAAATTCATCATTGATTGGAAATGCTGAAAGTAATCGAGGGGATAGGTCTTTCCTGTGTACTTTTCTAGCGTTGGTATCTTAGTGCCGACTGCTGGAAGGCTATCCAGGATCCCTGGAATGAAAGGAGAGCAGTATTGTGTGGAGGACTGATCTGGTCGGGAATTCATGGCCAGATTGATTCGGTCGTCCACGATTTTTTCGAGAGATTCAGCAGAACGACAATCGACCATCATGCCTATCTGCCGAGCGGGGGTTTGTTGTTGATCCACCTGAGATCGCAAGATTTGGCGAATCAGTAGATCGGCCGCTTCTATTTATCTGTGTGTGAGGAAGGCTTGTTGTGGTGCAGGAGGATCTGGGTTGAGGGGATATTGGGTGTGAGGATGTGAACTGGTTCTAGCGTCGTCCTCTAGGGCCATGCTTTGCGCTTCTTGGTCTTGGTTTTGGGATTGTTGCGGTTGATCATGCTGATGTGAGTGTTGAGAGGGTAGCTCGTTTATGCTAGGGTTTTGGATGATGGGCGGAGGGTGTGTCTGGTGATTAGGATGCGGCGATGGAAGGGAGGCGGGTAGTCGCAAGCCCATTTGCTGTAGTGCAAGTGCCGCAACAGCGATTACATCAAGATTTGTTGCTGCCGCCTGATTGATCTGAGTGCTTCTAGACGTGGTGCCTTGATGCCAGGCCCCACGGTGGGCGTCAACTGGTTCTGTTTGATTTTGATGGGGCTGGGCGCTGCTGCCAGGATCCATGGGATTGGTTGGCTTTGGCACAAGAATACCTGTAAAACAATAAGGCACACCGGGGGTTGACTGCCGATAGGCCCCTCCGACGCTCAAGTTAACCTTTTTGTGAGAGTTTTGGTGGCTAGTAAATAAAGAATACTAGGGTTCTTGAAAGTCGTACCTTTTTCATGATGAGGTAATGAATTTATATAGCTGATATCTACAGGAATTAGATCAATCATCAAGGGATGAGCCGATCGACCCATACGCCATTCTGAGTCTGGGGTTAGGCTAACACGACCGACCCAACCATATATGTATATATATATTTACATATATTGAAAATAAATAAGATGAAATCAAAATTAGGATATCATTATAAAAATAAATAAAAATATTATAACTGAAGTAATCTATTCAATTAATTATAGTTACACATTTTAATTGATTATAAAAATTTAAGATTTTATAGTAAATAAACGTATAAAAACTTTTATATATATATATATAAATGAATAAGATAAAAGTTATACTATAATTATATTCTTTTTCTATTGATTTCAAGTGTAGTTTGTATTAAAATTATTTTGATCATATCTATTTACATTTTCTCATGTTTCATTTATATTTTTTATTTATCTTTTCCAATTTTTTAATTTCTTATTAAATTTTAATTAATGATATTTTCATAATGAAATGTAGTTAGTTTCTAATTCTTTAATTATATTTTACTTTTATTTATTTTAATTTGGGATTAATTAGATTTATATAGAGTTTTTATTTACAATTTTAAACAAATAAAAAGAAATCTACCTATTTTTAACATTTAGGATACTTTTCTAGAAAGTTTACGTAGACTTAAAAAATTTATAAGGAAGATTATAAGAAATTTAACTTAAATAATTAATTAATTAAAAAAGAGAAAAAGGATAAAGGTTGTAAATTAGTTGTAAAGTAAAAATGAAAAGGCTAACTTAGCCATGGGAATAAAAAAGAGAGACAACTAAGGACTTTTTGATATTTTTTAGTTTTTCTAAACCTTAAAATTAAAGATAAATTTAAAAATTATAAAAGATGGGAACATCGTTGAATTGGTGAAATGAATATATAAAAACTTACATATATTGATAAAATGAGTAAGATGAAACTAAATTCATTAATTATAGTAATTTTAATTATATAGAAATGAGCATCCAAATTATTTTACAAAAATGATAAAGTTTATAAAAATAAAGATAAAATCATGAAGTAGATTAGAGACTAGCGACTGACGACTGACGACTAGAGAGAGTAAAGACTAGATAGACTGAGGGAGCAACTAATTGTTATAGTAAGGATTGTCAATAATTTGCATCACTTTATCTGTATGTAAAAATATTATATTTAGTAATGTAATGTTAAAATTAAAAGAATATTAAGGATATGGTAATAATTAATATACTAAAATACACCTTCATCTTTAAATATTTTATCAAAATAATGTCCACTCGATTGATGAGTATGACTAGTCACCTTAGAATTAATACTTGTGGCTCTATTAATTTACAAATAGAAAAAACAATATTAAGTAAGATAATATAAAAATAGATAAAATAAATATATTAAGAAGAAAAGAATTTACCATCAATATGTTCATCATATAAAAAACCTTTGGCACACCTAAGAGTTTCCACAGTACGTGGATAAGGAAGAGCATAAAGAGAACTAATAACCTAATCATTAGTGTTAAAAGTAAACTCTGAAGCAACAGTGGGTGATGAAATTCCTAATAAGTCTTGGCCAATTAGTTGCATGATCAAAAAATTATTTCCACAATTTTTCCACCATAACAATACCTCAAACAACACACCTTTAACGTTGGCCACACAATCTTCCGTTACATAGTTATCTAATTCCATCATATTGTACAAAGTCTTAGCCTTTTTTCCTTTCATAAATTTTGAAAGTGGAAGTAACAAATTGCTCTTAGAAGATGAGCCTGAACCTAAGATTGAAGCTGGAGTTAAATAACCTGAACTATTTCGATCTTGATCATTAATTTTGTGAAACCTAAGTTGATAATCATTAAACAATTCTAGTACAATGACATCTGCATGTTTTTGGGCTCGATCACCATACAACACATTATATATAAAAGTAACCCCTTGTATCTTGTATCTCGGGTCCAACACATATAAGACTGCAACAATATGTCCAACCATAGACTAATAAGAATTCAATTTCTCCATCATCTACTCTGTCATAACCCGAACAACCTCATTCAAATCAAGCATCTAATTAGATAAAGCAATCTTTAGCTCACACATAGTGCTAAAGCAACAAAGTGAAGTTGGATTTGTTCCTAAGAACAATTCATTCACATTATAAAATAATTATAACATCGCATAAAGTTCTATAGCTAACTCCCATTGCTTTTCAGTAGGAACGTAAATGTTCTGAGAATCTCTTTGTCTTAGCCTAATAAACATATCAACATATTTGACAGTTAACTCCAGCATCTTGAAAGTTGAGTTCCATTGTACTCGGAATGCATATATATCATGCATTTTCTTCAAATTTCTTAACTCTTTGAGGTATTGCACCCCAATATACTATATTATTATAAATTGAATCTATTTCTTCCTTTATGATATCCGATCCATCCTTTAGAATCAAGTTTATAATATATGCAAAACAATGCATACGAAATAACCTTCAACTAACCAACAAGCTCCGAACCTTTATCTTATTCTTCAACTTTTCAATCATAGCATCATTCATGCTACAATTGTCAATTGTTATGGTAGGTAATTTGTTGTCGATATTAAAATCCTTAAAATAGTCTCCTAATATGGTTGCGAACCTTTCACTTGGATATGATGTGGATACATAAATGAATTTATCATGTACAAATATTACTAACATCAATCATAAAATACTAAAAAAGTAAATGATAACAATACTAAACAATATAAATTACCTGAATAGTTTATTGTGTAAAGCTTAATCATTGTCCACAAAATGTGTTGTCACCACCATATAGCCTTCTTTTGGTTATCTGTTGTCCACATGTTTGTTATAATGATAATATGTCCTTTATTACTCGACAATGTTCTTAAAACTTCTTTCTTTTTTTCCTCATATATCTTCATAATGTCCTTCTTCAATGTATTCTAACTTAGAACCTTGAAGGCAAGTTGTAGTGAGTTACAAAGCATTCTAAATCTTTTGGTATCAGCCATAGATAGTGCATGTTCACCACTAATTACCATATAAGCCATCAATAACTTTGATTTGTTGTTGTCATAAGATGTTGCAATCATTTCATTCTTCCCTCTAATAAGATTGGGGGTAAAAAAATGTTTGACCTCTTAATACCATCTTCCTTCTACTACATGAATCTATATGAGGTTCCACCTTTAGAATTCCCACCCAATATCTTTTAACAATATTTACATTTGCCTTTTTCTATTCTGTCCGTCAATCAAGTATTATTAAAGTGATTACAAACTTCATTTTTCAATTGACTTCAAGTTGAATTTCTATCTTCTCTTGGCATGGGATTAGAAGTTTCCACTTCTATCTTTGGTACTAGATTACAACTCTCTATCGAAGGGATATGCTCATCCATCTAAAACAATCAACATCTAAATATATATGTTATTCATAATCATAATTAAACAACAATATGATTAATATATATGTACTATTTTTAAAAGTTCATCTCTCTTTACTTTTGACATTAACGAACATATTTTTGCCCAATGTAAATAATAAACTAATAAATTGCTTGTCTAAACTAATACTGGTATTCACATTCAACACTCAATATGCAACACAATGTTGCTCTAATTGTAGGGAATGATCCCACCAATTACTATTTCAAACAATTACTTCGACTATATGCATAGCCAAGGGGTCATAAAGGACTTTTATACTAGTTGGCCAAGTGTTAATTATTTGATATGGAAGTTAATATAAGTTAAAACCCTTTTGACTTATTGGGAGTTCATTTTTCCTTTGGATTCAGCTTTATCATTGCTTCATCCCACTTAAGAAAATTCATCTGACTAGATTGATACTTGGATTGTGAAGTTAAATAGCAAGAATTCCACCATTATTGAGGTAAATTCACCCATAATAATCTGTTGGTAAATTATGTGAAAAGTTTGTATGTCTAATAGGTTTTTGGCTTTTAATTCAAGAACTTATGTAGTAAAATCAAATGATATATCTCTTTGCGCTTTACATTGGGAGTGATATTTGAATTTCCCATTCCTTATAAAGGTCTTTAGATTCTTATAATTACCTCTATAGCTAATGTAAATAGATAAGGAGATAAAGGATCTCCTTGCCTTAAACCTCTAACACCTTTGATTATTTTTATTGACTCCCCATTTATGAGTACATTATGGGAAAGAGTGGAGAGACATTAATATATCCAATTGATGAATGTATCTAGTACTCCAAATGCTTCTAGAGTATTTAATAGAAAGCCCTAGTCTAATATGTCAAAACCCTTTTAGAAATCAACTTTAATCATACAGTTCATGCTAGTATTCTTTCTGTTGTAACCTTTAAGGAATTCTTTCACCAACAAAATGTTATCTCCTATAAATCTATCCTTAATGGAAGCACTCTATGAGTAGTTAACCACAAAGTCCATTACTAGTTTCAATTTGATAGCTAGGTCTTATAAATGACATTGCAATAGGATATAAGATGATATTCCTTTATACAACTCACCTTTGGTATAAGAGTTCTATAGGTTTTGTTAAACTTTCTCAATATTAAATTGATACTAAAGAATTTCATTACAATTTCAGTCACCATAGTGTTTGCTTACTCCAATGTACACTAAAAGAACTAAGCATTATACCTATCTGGACTTGGAGCCTTGTTAGGGTGTAAGGAGAATAGGGCCCTTTTCACCTCCTTAGGTTCAATAAGTTTGGCCAGAATATCAACTATCTCAGGAGGAATGTTATCCCTAACGTTTTGAGCCACCTAGTTCACAAAAGAGTTAGTTTATGAAGCAGTTCCAATAGTATTAGAGAAGAAATTATAGACCTCTTATTGGGAGAGGAAAGTACTATCTTCACTGATTAGTGCAATAATTTTGTTACTATTCACCCTTTTAAGTATAGCCTTATGGAAGAAATTTATGTTCCTGCCTCCATCTTTTAGCTAAATTGCTTTTGCTATCTACTTCATTTGTGAGTTATAAGCATTTAACATCTTGGTACAATGTTCAAGGGTTGCTTTTTCAGTAATCCTTAAAGGTACATCGTGAGGCTTTTTATGCAGTTCATTCTGATTACTTTTCATCTTCCCTTAACTTCTCTTACTTCTTTCTAAGTATTAGAACTAGAGACTTGCTTAATTTGCTTCAGTTTTCATTTAGTCAACTATAATCTTCTTATACAAAATAATAGCTTAGTTTTAGAAATCACTATATTAAGCCCTCTATTTAAAGCAAATTTAACCTTCTGTGTTAGTTAGGTAGTTGTTATATATGAAAGAATACCTCCTAGTTTACTGCTTTAAGATGGAATGGACCATTATGTAATTGATTTCCAAATTTTCTATACTTCCTAAGGATTCCTAGATTCAGGATTCATTCATCATGGCCCTATCAAATTTTTTCCTAATGAACCATCTTCCTCATTGTTCATTTATCTACGTGAACTTTTGGCCCTTACTCCTTAAATCATTAACCTATAAGGTGTTAACACATTTCCTTAATTCTTAAGGAGATTATTTCAGCTTCCACTTCATAGATTTTAAGTATGCAATGGAAGTAGGTTCCTTGATGCTATCTTTGAAACTATTTAAAGTATTCCATAAAGAGCTCCTTTGAAAACCATGGACCAAATTATAGGACTTTGTTTACTAGACTAAGAGAGTCAAATTTAAACAAAAATACATTGTATTCATTTAACAATACCTTTTGGCCCTCTTTTTTTCATTGTTTTATTACCTAGGAACTTAACACTTTAAATGAGAGTCTCTTAACCATAAAGCACCGCAACAATGTATTTAGTCATTTTTCTCATGCCTTCTTTAAGTGTTTCTTTGTTAGGAGTAATTATGGCTTTCCCATTGGTCATATTTGGGGGGATAAAATGGAGCTAAAGTGAAGTTACAGCCAACACCTACTTCCAAATTCTTCTAGGTTGGTTAATGCTTGTGGGGTTTTCTTATGATTTACAAATTATTATTGTGATAAGATGCAAGGGTTCAACAATGGCATCTAGTGCAAGAGCTATAATAGAGGCAACATCATTCACCTTATCTAATAGCTTTTCTAAAGGTGGTGGAAAGTCAACTAAGCACTTTTATTTTAGGCCTGAAACCATCATGCATTTGGTCAGACTCTAGTGACAGAGCAACAGGGTGGAAATGAAACTAAGAGATCAATGAGAGAGTTTTTAAAGGAGATGAGGAGTTTAATGGTGGATCGAGGAAGAAGAAGGGAAGAAGAAGAAGTAGCTATGGTATGAATAAAAGAGGCATATGAATTTGTAACCAAATAACTAACTGAACCAAAATTATCTTTTTATTACCTCTAGAGAGAAGTTAGAGTTAGAAATGGTTATAAATTATTCAAAACATCTTTTTATCCACTCAAGAGAGAAAATGGTTATAAATTATTTATTGGTGTTAAGTGAGGTACCTTATTTTGGACTTTTTATATAACCTAAATCTAAATTTAATTTTTAAATTCAAACAAACTTGTAAATTTAATTTTAAATATTAAATATTTTAATTTTTGAGCTTAATAATCTAATCAACTTAAGTTAAATCAATTTATATGTCTAATTTCAACTAATATTTTTATATAAGAAGATCTATGAAATAAGTAAAAGTCTCAAAAAAGAAAAAAAGAGATTCAAGGAAGATAAAAGTTAAAGAAACCTCTTCCATTAATTTTTAAATCCAATTGTGGTACAACTCTTATGGTTTTTATTCAAAATATATATTATACACCAAAATAAACCAGTTAGGCCTCTGAATTTTCTAGTAGTGATATTATAGTTATTCCAAGTTATAATGGTCTATTTATTAATCAATAAAATATTTAGGGTTCTAAATTGTTAACTATCTCCTTTGAGGTTGTAGTGAGAGATGACAATGTATTAGTGCTCCCTTAGAGCACCATGTAGCTCTCTCTGAACATCTTGCTTCCGTCATCTCATTACTACCTGCTTCCTTATATTCTCCTTATCTTTAGACTCAATGCTTTTCTCTTGTTCCATCATTTGTCACCTTTATTTGCTCCATTTCACCTTTTGCTACCTCCCAGTGCATTCTTCTTTAACCATGAATGAATGTCCTTCTATAGCATGCGCTTTTCATACAACAACATCCTTTGCACCTTTAGTCACCTCTTATCACCACAGTTGCTCCTCTTCAACTTCTTTCTAAACTCTTTTAGCTTTATCCATCATTCTTTACTCTTTCTCTATGGATTCTGAAATTTTCCTACCTTTACACTTTTGTAACTAGATTCATTCAGTTTCAAGCTTCATCCAACAACTACTTCCAGCTCACTTCAGCACTCTAGTCATTTTGAACACTTTATAAGAAAATCTCAGGTTTAGGTTATAGGAGACTTTATACCTAAACTAAAGTTAAACTATTGCCCCTAGTAAGTTTTCTATACGTAGAATTATATCTCCACTTATAGATCTCTGTAAGGTAGGAGTTGACTCTACTGGGATTCTTCTTATATAAAAGGGTAGCATTTCCTAGGATGAAACAATGGCCATTAATCAACTAGAAATATCATGGATTACATGATGTAATGGTAAAAAATGATGATGTGTTTCTCTTTAAGTATTCTCGCTCTAAAGATGCAAAGAAAAATATTTCAAGCTGGTCCATGGCATATGCATAAGAAACCACTATTGCTCCAAACTTGTCATCCTAGTTTAAAGATGGAGGAGATTAAACAGGAGCACATTCCCATTTGGATCTGCATTCATGATGTTCCACTCAAGTACTCGAAAGTGGTCTCAGCCACTTAGCAAGCTTCAATGGAAAGCCTATATGTATGGACCAAGCCAGTGTTGAAGTTAAAAGAACAAATTTAGCTACAATATTTATCTTAGTTACCACTATGACCAATGAAAATATAAAATCAATTAAAGATCATTTGAGGGTATCTTATACATGGAAGCCCCAACATGTGAGTAAAAAGATATGGTAACACACTGGGAAGACTTTTCCATATTGAAGAAAATAACCACACTAGAAATGGAGAAGAGCTAGTGAAAGAGTTTAATGGTAACGTACTCACAAGCTTAATAGGCAATACTAAAAATACTGAAGTTTCTTCACCAACTAATATAGTCCTATCTGTAGAGACAATAAGTCACACTACTCATACTCAAAATGACACTCCTCCTAAACCTCCAAACAAGGTAGTTGAAGATATGGAGAAAAATAAACAAGGATTTGAACTTGTTTTTAGATAAGGTCAAACCAGAAAAGGATGGCTCCGCATGTGGGGTTAACCATATGAAGATCTTAGCATGAATATCAGAGGAGCTAATGCCCCTCACAAATAACTTTTAATCAAAAGCATGTTGATAAGAATAAAATTGAGATTATTGGAATTTCATAATCTTAAATTAAACAAGGAAATTACGATGTAGTCAAAATGTTTCCTAATCAACGGAGAGAGATCACAAATCATAACAAAATAACTCATCCATCTATATGTGTTAATCAAGAATTTAGGTAAATTGATGCATATATTATTCATATATACTCATAGCAACTTTTATCAAAGGGTCTTTTTTTGGAATCAACTCAAAGATAAGGCTATCATTATCTCAAGTCCTTGGCTCTTAACTAGTGATTTTAATTTCATTATCAAAGGTGAGGAAGCTGATGGATTTAGATCCATAGGAATCTCATATTGTAATATGAGAAATTGTTTAGATGAAACCCAATTTACTGACCTTTCCCATAGTGGGAACTTCTTCACTTGAAGCAACAATTTCTTAATTGATTTGGCAAGTTTTGATGATGGAATCCCTAACGACTTAAAAGCTAGAACTAAGGGCTTTAAAAAGTTCATCCATGCTAGGAAAATTCAAATCAACAAGTATGAGATGAAACTATTATTCTTGAAGAATATTGGAAACACATCATCTCCTAAATACTGCAAGGATTAATCTTGAGAAAATCCACCAAGAACTCTATAAAAATCCCTCTTTTGAGCACTTCAAGAGATGGAAAGAGAAGTTAAATAAAATTTCTCTAAGGCCTTAACTTATGACCTCTCTCTTGTAAAGAAAAGATCTAGCATTGAATGGTTGAAAAATGGAGATAGAAACTCATCCTTTTGTCACAAGGCTATAGATTCCAGGAGAAAAAAACAAAATAATCTCGTTGGAGACTGATGATTATAGGATGGAATCTTAATACCAATTGCTATATGAGACTTTGAGACCCTTCAAGCATCATGAATATGCCACTAATTCGCACTCATCCATTCCTTTTCTTAGAGAGATCATTAAGGGGTGTCTGATTACTCAAGAAACAAAAATATTGAGCAAAATTGTTACTATGCAGGAGTTTGAAGATGTTCTAAGATGATGGAACCCTCATAAGGCTTTTGGCTATGATGGTTTCAATTTAATATTTTTTTAATAAAAACATGGCCTCTGAAATGAATGTTGTACTAGAAATCTTCAATAAGGGCTCTTTACTTATTAAACTTAACAAAACTTTTATAACCATCATTCCCAAGGGTGGTGAGAAGAAATATTTTTCATATTTTTTATCTATAGACTGTTGCAATTCAATATACAAGATCGTTGCTAAAATCATAGCTCACATATTAAATAAAGTGCTTTAGTTTCATATTGATCTGGAATATGGTGCATACATCCATTGAAGAATCATTAATGAAAACATCATGTTGCTATAAGAATTAGGAAAACCTATTCCAAAATAAGAGGCAACTTGAATTGCTTACTCAAAATTGATTTGAAGAAAGCATATGATAATGTAGTTTAGGATTTCATTTTTAACATCCTCAATGCAATGGATTTTCTAAAATCTTTCACTCAATGGGTCAAATAATGTATAACCACTCCTTCCTCTAATATTCGGATTAATGGATAGCTCAGTAGAACTTTCAAAAGCTACAAAGGAATTTGTCATGGTGACCCTATATCATCCTATTTATTTACTCTGTTAATAGAAGTATTCAACATACTTCTCAAAAGAGTAGTGGAAAGAACAAAGCACTTTAAATTCCATTCCAAATGTAGGAGAAAGCAAATCACAAATTTGAGTTTTACTGATGATCTCATACTCCTTTCTAAAGCTAATTCTAAATTAGTTTCATCCCTCATAAAAGCACTTAAGGTGTTTAAAAAACTATCTGGTCTAGAAGTCAATTGCACTAAGAGTGGTATCTACCTATTAAAGAGTGCTATAAACCAGAAACAAAACCTAAAGACTATTATTGGCTTTAATCTTCATCATTTTCCTATACCCTATCTTGGTACTCTAGTGGTTGCATCCAAACTAACCATAAGAGACTACAACTTTTTGATTGATAAGATTAACAATAAAATATCCTCATAGGGTACTAAAAATCTATCAACTGAAGGCAGAACTCAACTCATTGCATATGTTTTAAACTCTATCAATGTTTCCTAGACAACTTATATTGCATTCTTTGCTGCTATTATCAAATACATTCATAGGATATGCAACAACTTCCTATGGTTAGGTAACAAAGAGACCTCAAACAAAGAAATGGAGTGATGTTGGTATCCTGAAAGACAAAGGAGGCCTCAGTATAATCCCTCTCAAGAAAATGAACATAGTGATGCTCACCAAGAGATTATGGAGACTACTAAAGGATAAACAGACTTTATGGTGTAAAACGATTCATGACATCTACATCAAAGCCAAGTGCATATAAAATATCAAATTTAAATCCTCTTCCCCATTTACAATAAAAGCTATATTGAAAATGAGAGACAATTTTAGTTCTGATATTATTTAATTGGTTGGAAATGGAAGATTAATAAGATTTTGGTAAGACTATTGGCTATTAGTAGGACCTGTGGATAACAAAAGATGACAATCGTTGTAGCTTTATTCAACAAGGACATCTTCAAGCAAATTCCTATTTCTAATTCTATAAGCTTTGAGATCATCCAAACCTACATAAATGATAAGGAAAACACCATCGTATGGAAGCACACTAGCAATGGCAATTTCACCAACCATTCATACAAGAAATTCCTTTAAGGAAACTTAAACAAAACCTATAGACTTAGATTGTTTGGTTTAAACAACAACTTCCTCAGGCTATCTATAACATCCCATCACCGATGGGAAGGGTAAAATAGTAATTTGGAATGGGTTAGGAGTGCTTAAAAGTGTTTTGCTATGTTCATACCTTCATATATACACATGAATAGTAATTTTGGTATATGCACATGACTGTACATCCATTCATGACATTTCCCGGCATATGTGTCCATAAATGTGATTAGTGTGAAAAATGTGATTTTTGTGAAAAATGGGATTTTTGTGTTTGAAAATTTAATTGGAGTAGG
>JANVCQ010018881.1:0-12580 GCA_025531925.1 Erythroxylum plowmanianum
ATTAAGTATTTTTCATATTATTATTATTATTTGTGATTTATTATTCTTACTTTCTTTTACTTATTTATTATGTTAACTTGAATCACTTTTTTCCTGTCATATTTACATGTGGGTCTACCGAAAATATTCTCTCTACTATGTAAGGGTAAGACTGCATACTATCAGATCTTTCCAAACTTCGCTTCAATGCTGAATTTTAAACTGAGTGTGACGAAGACGTAGAAGATTTATAAACACCAATTGTGAATGCTAATTATGGGGAAGTATAAAGTTTGTGATGATCTTTTTCTCAGAAATCTTTTGGGCCGAATTGTTAAGTACTTTGTGAAGTTATTGGGCCGATATTTAACTTGGGTCATACTATGAATGGAAGATGAATCTGCTACTTACTCGCTGAGTGGCCCCGTGAAGTTTCTTAATTAGGCATTAACTTATTCAAACACGAGTTTCGACTTTAGATATATTTAGGTCGTGACAAGGGTAATACTTTTTACTTAAGCTATCAAATAGTCTATTTGTATAGCAGAAAAATTTTATAACACGTAACATTTTTAAAGAGTATAATTGACTGAGAACGAGGACAAGTTAGAATTAAGGCCTGTTTGGATGATAACTTTTGAGTAAAAATCAGCTGGCAGAAGATTATTTGTTTGACATAGTCAAACAATTGATATATTTATTTGGTTATTTGCTGGTTGGTTGGTTTATTCAACTCAACCGGTTGATTCTTAACAAGTTTCATATCACCAGCGTTTTGCCTTTTGGCTTTTTGATAATGATAATTATGCCCTATTACCAAACCCAGCTCTGAGTAAGGGCAGACAGGGCACTTACCCAGGGTTCGATTTCATGAAGGATAAAATAGATACAAAAAAGGGTCTCATTTTATTTTATTTTTTATAAAAGTCTTGATTTTCATAAAGAGCAACAAAATGACCTATATTTTATTTCTTTTGTTCTTTATAAGAACCCACTCTTGATTATCATAAAGAAAGAAAAAAGCAAAATAATAACCTTTTTTTATTTATCCAGGGTCTATAAAACGTCAGGACCGACCTTGTCTATTACTTTTGACTGTTTTACGATGCAAACTTACATCAAAAGGTAAGGAAAATTTTGTCATGTTTGAACTATTTGTAATAAATATAAAGACGCTTAAAAGGCTCAAAAGGAAACAACGCATTATCCAAATTAGGAATTAGTCCTAATGAATCAAAATAAGGATTTAGAAACAATAATCCCATAATAAGATCTTGCAATAACCTACCTTAAAATTAATTGAATAAAATTTAAAAAATTCCATTATTAACTATATTAGAATGTTTTTATTTAGGAATACCTTAATCAAGAAGAAGGTTTAATGTAGCGTAATAATAGGGTAAAATATTTAAGTAGATATATAGGAACTCATGATCTTATAAGTTTTTTAAATTTATGCCTTCATAAGTCATTTTATACATAAACAGTTAATATTAAACAATTAATTTTACTAAGCATTTTTAATAAACAGTTGATGATATCCGATGGTCAAATTAACTATCAACTAACTGTTAATAGAATCAACTGATTACTAAAGAGGATTTAAGTATAAAATCAAAAAGCTGAACCAAACTCAAACTATCCAACTTGAATAGTTGCCATAAAGTGACTAAGCCCAGAACTATTTAGCACCGAGTTGGTAGTTGAGACAAATTTACTATTTTAAGAGTTAAAAAGTAACCATGTGTCGGTCTATAATTCTACGATTGCATGATACGCGTGCTCTCTCCAATAACATTGCTGAAAGAACAAAGCAAACACAAAAAAGTGACTCATTGATAACGCACCAATACGAGAGCTACTCCTAAAATTCAATATGATTACGAAATGATTAACCTTATCAATTTCATATACAAAACGCTATAACACACATACACTAGAAGCTCTTTTGTGGGTTTCCGTAGATAGATCTCCCTTTCTAGTCAGCAAACTCATGCCACCATTTACACTTTAAAGGCACCCAAACCCAAAGGACATGTGGAGATACTTATGGCGTACTCATCAGAAGAAGGATTGTGTTTTCTTAAAACACAAAGAAACCCCACGAGTGTGTGTGTGTGTTTTTTTTTCCATTAACAGAAGTGAATGAAACTTGAGTCACAAGGGAAAGGTCACAGAGAGAAAGAAAATGAAATGAATGTAGTTTTATGGCTGAAAGTGTATGAAGCACTACTGATTGGTGGGGATTACTTCTTCTCCAACAAGGGAGAAAAGAGCTAGACAATGACTCTACACCAATATCAGACTATGAAAATTTCTGCATGATTGAAATGCAAGGTAATGTGACGATTAAAATATGGTTCTTTAGCCTGCACAATCACCTTAAAAGTTTCACACCAACTGTATAAGCAAAACCATAGTTTCTTTGTCTTTTCCCTCCCAGTTTCTCCTATCCACACATGAGCAACACCCTCTTCTGCAAATGGGGTGGCTGCAATCCCTCTTCTCTCCATTGAAGAAGCTATGGTTTCGTCTGCATTCAACCCCAAGGAAGAGTATGTTTTCATCTACTGTTCACCCATTTCTGCATTTTCAAAGTATATTGTATATGTTCTCTCTGTCAATTGTGAATCTTTCTTCGGAGTTCTACTCTTAATTCTTCTAAATTCTGTTGGATGAGTAAGATTTGATTCACAATTACTGCTGTTACGATACTTAACTACTGTTTGCTTTCTCTTCTGTTCTATCAGGAAGAGGGATATACATTCTGTACGATGATGTCAAGTCCTGTCCTTATGAAGATGTGCATGTGCTATGGTCAATACTAGTGGAGTCACATTCACCTTCCTTGCCATCCAAACAATGAAGGGTCCAAAAAGTTGCAGATAGTTCACAGAACTGGGAGGAATCCAGTCATGTACATAATATATTTATGATGTTTTATACTCTTGTTGAAGGGTTTTTGGTTTCTTGGTTTGCTTCTTCAGTTTCTTGTCATTGAGTTTTAATATCATATTAGAAAACCACTTGTTTCACACTTAAAGTTTTACTTAGGATTCTATCTTTCATTTTCTCTCCACACAGATATGGCTTCCACGGGAAACTTGCTACCTTTACTCCAAAAATGGAGACGTCTTTATCTTTAATGATACAGAAAATAAGAAGTATTGGGTAAAGGGTAGTTGTATTGCTCATGTAGTTGGCTTCCTATAGTTGGTTTGTCAGTTTCAGCATTTGGAGGATTCTTGTTTTCACATCCACCAGAAGTAGACTTAAGAAAACTACTGAATTGATGGCACAACCCTCACGATTTAAAAAGTCCTGCACAAGTTTTCTGGTGGCCAATCTCTATACCAAGTAGCCTATTAACTCTGTTCTCCAATTCCACAAGACTTCCATTCCACGGCCTCGGTATTGAAACTCCATGGAAGTGTATTTGGTCTGTTTAAGTTAGCCTTTTGAGAACACTTGCATGCCCATATTGTATCAATACCAATGATTCCTTTAACTTGTATGGGCGTTTTGTAACGATGATGGCAAATTGAAAGCCAAAAATGCCTTCAAAACAAATAAATTCAAGTGGGAGCCCCCCATCTTTAGTAGGCGAAGAGCTTCGAGTCATTCAAGTTCGATACATGAATTGAGTTATTATACTTTACTATAAAATTTATTGATATATCGAAACAAGGAGTAGATTATTCCCTGATCCTTTGTTCTCTGTATCTTTTATCTTATCCCAACTCTGCTTCAGTTCATCTCAACCATATATTTATATAGGTCAAATTTATTGATATATCGTAACAAGAAGTAGATTTTTCCCTCAGATCCTCTGTCTTCTGTCTCCTTTATCCTGTCATAACTCTGCTCCACTTCATCTCAGTCATATATTTATATGATTCCGTTAATAACTACGTGACATGATTCTCTGTTCCCTCTACCTTATCCCAACTCTACTCCACTTCATCTCAGTCGTATATTTATATTCCACATAAATATATGACTAAGATGAAGTGGAGCAGAGTTGAGACAGGATAGAGGGGACAAAGAATCATGTCCTGTAGATTATTAACCTTGCTAGAATAGTCAATACATAGATTGAAAAGAAAGGAAATTGGGTGTTGGCTGGACCATCAGCCATATCAAAGTACCAATACTACACTTCATTTTTAGTAACTTCTACCAAATGCACAAGTTATCCTGCCGTTAAATTCACATTGCCCACATGAATTTTGTCATAAAACCACTAATTAAAAAACCTAATTGATTCAACCGTTCAAAAGTAAAAAACTTGAAATATAATTTTTTGATTAAGTTTTTAATTTTTCAGTTACATTTATGCTAATAATCCTTATTGTTAAAAAATGATACATTTATTAATTAGTTAATTAATTTTCATAGATTAATAAATTATTATAAACTAAAATAAATCAATTAATTTTTATTTAATAATTTATTTTTCAACTAAATTTCAAATTCTTATATGAGTAAGGATAATCTCTTTAAACTATATTTCAAATTCTTTAATTTTATTATATCTTTAATCAATTTTATAATAGCTTAATACTTGTTGAACTTTTTGAATCTTTTAATCTCTTATCAAAACATTGGATAAAATTTTGAATTAATCAAATTTTAGTCTAAAAAAACTAATTCAATTTGAACGATTCAAAATAATTTAAAATTGATTTAATTAATCCTAACAAAATATTGTTCTTTTAACTTGAATGTTTGAATTGAGTTTGGAATCATTTTTTCTAAATTAAAAACTCCAAAATGATGTCATTTTGTTATTAATTATAGGAAAAATTAGACTCCAGGTTTCGCCAACCTTAACCATGAAGCTCTGTGCTGATTAAATGTTGAATTGGGCCCAAACTCGAAGTCATCGCCAATAGAATTCTTTGGATATTTCCTCAAAATGTTCTGCCTAATTTTATAACTTACAAGGGAGATGTAACTAAGATTTACTTTCTAATCTTTCTTAACAAAAATTGTTATATATGCACTTAATCCATTATTATCTCTAATTAAAATTTGTAATAATTAGCAATTTAAATTTTCATTATACGGACCAAAAAGTGAAAAAAAACAAAATATGTGTTTAATATTATAATTTTTAATATGAACAGAACGTAAAGTCTACTGATAATAATTGAGCTTAGGTTAATTATTGTCAAAATGACTAAATCTAGTGATTTGGATAGTTGACTCTTATCACATATAAACCTTTTAATATTTTTTGTTTTAGTCAATACGTGATATTCTAACACCCCCTCAAATGCAACTAGGACTGGACATCTAGTAGTTACTTAAAATAAACGCGGCAGTAATCGAACTAGGTTATTAAGATTGGACATTTAAACAGACAACCTATAAATTAATAATCCGGGTCAAATCTACTTTGATACCATATTAGAATTTTTAATATGGGTAAAGTGTAGAATCCACTAATAATAATTAAACTTGGGTCAACTATTGTCAAAATAACTAGAACTAATCATTTGAATAATTGACCCTTAATACTTATAAACTCTTTAATAATTTGATATTTAGTATCCTCTAAGATTTAATATATGTGTCGATTGAAATATAGTTAAAGTGTAGAGTTCACTAATAATAATTGAACTTGTGTCAACTATTGTCAAAATAACTAGAACTAATCATTTGAATAATTGACCCTTAATACTTATAAACTCTTTAACAATTTGATATTTAGTATCCTCTAAGATTTAATATATGTGTCGATTGAAATATATATATACAATACAGGTAATGGCAATTAAAAATATCTTTTATTTGAAAAAAATAAAAATATTTTCTGTATGTGCCCTCTCAAGTACGTTACGATGCTCTTAAGCTATATTTTGTCAGTTAATCCACGTGTTGGTATTCCTAGAAGAGAGATAACGTTGGTCAAAAGAATGAATCACACATAATAAAATTTTATATTAATATGGCATTACAAATAATTATTTATTTTATATTAATTAAATATAGGAGAGTAAATATTTTGTGTTATTTTTAATTCCCTTTTATAAAATAATTATAATATAATGAATATTATTTAAACAACCATAAAAATGTTAAATTTGTCAATTTTCAATTCAGCATAATCAGGATGATTTTTAATTAATAGTTTTTAATTAAACTTTAATTAACAAACAATAATAATCTCATTCTTTGCTTTTGTTTCAAATTTTTTTAATTTTGTTTAAATTTTATTATATATCTAATTTATAATCTTTTTTTTAACCTACGAGATGTTTTAGAAAGATCCCAATTATAAGAAGGCATCTTTAAGCTATTCACACCCAGACTATTCCCCACTCGAGCCGGATAGGTCTTTTGCGGAAGACAGAGCTCTAACTCTAAGTTTTAAACGGCTGCATATATGGAAGTGAATTTGAACCCGCAACTTCATTTAAATCAGGAGAGCCCCTTACCAACTCACCGATGTTCTGGGGTCAATTTATAATGTACTTTAAACCTTGGTTTAAAATTTTAAAATACCTAATTTAATTAACATTAGCATAGAAAGTATTGCCACATTGGCCAAACAATATAACTAACAGAAGCAAATAAGGCATCATGGGGTGCCCACCGATGTAGGACAGATTAAGTAGAAAAGCAACTTCTCATGAAGCCAAACTTTCAATCTTTTTACCATTTCTGGGTAATGCGAAACTTGGTTGGTCCATGTTTAAGAGCAACGAAGAGTGGGCAAGCGTGTCCAGTCTTTGGTTTTTACAGCTCGTGAACTAAGAGAGAGTGGTTTGAGATGACTGAAAAGGAGAGGATGGTTTGTCAGGTTGTGATGTTAAGTGGGCAACCTTGTGATATCCTTTTTTCCCTCGTCTCTTGTCAGACTAGTTGCCAATTCACCTTTCTTTGTCCTTTCGATGGAGTCACCGAGGCAGAATATTAATATAAACCAACTCATTGCTCTTTTTCTTCCTCTCTTCACGCTCCTCTTATTGAACATCTAAACATTGTTGCTAGATAGCAGCAGGAATGAATGGCCTGCCAACCCTTGAAGATTACTCTGAATTTGTTGAAGTTGACCCTACTGGAAGATATGGAAGGGTGAGTATTGCATAAAGATGCTCTCATTTTTTACTTGTTTTTGGTTTTTACACATCTGTTTCCCAATCTGTGTTCTAAGAAGCATATACAAGCTTGGTTTTTCTTCTGCAGTACAATGAAGTTCTGGGCAAAGGAGCTTCAAAGACGGTGTATGGCCTCCTTATCCCTTATCATTTCTTGCATAGACTTGTCAAAAGTTTTCTTCTTAATCTCTTCTTGTTGTTTTTGCTATCGAAAATTGTTGTTGCTGCAGTTATAGAGCCTTTGACGAATACGACGGGATTGAGGTAGCTTGGAATCAGGTAAAGCTCTACGATTTCTTGCAGAGTCCTGAAGATCTTGAGAGGCTTTACTGTGAAATTCACCTGCTCAAAACCTTAAAGCATGAAAACATCATGAAGTTCTACACTTCCTGGGTTGATACAGCCAACAGGAATATTAACTTTGTCACCGAGATGTTCACCTCTGGTACTCTAAGACAGTAAGCATTATTACTAGTTCTAAACTCCTGTTCTTTTATTTCCTCAGTTTTCTAGTTTTCTGATCTGGGTAATTCAATTTTTTGAAGCTAATGGGTTTGTTGATACACAGGTATAGGCTAAAACACAGGAGAGTGAATATTAGAGCCGTGAAACATTGGTGTAGGCAGATTTTGAAAGGGCTTGTATATCTCCATAGTCATGACCCCCCTATAATTCACAGAGATCTGAAGTGTGATAATATTTTCATTAATGGTAATCAAGGAGAAGTTAAAATTGGTGATCTTGGCCTGGCTGCAATCCTTAAGAAATCCCATGCTGCTCGCTGCGTTGGTAAGCTAGGACTTTTTCAGAAACTTTCTGTGTCTGGTTTCATTCTTTGACAGTTGACACACGCTCAATCATTCACTAGTTAGTTTTTAAGTCCCTTTCGTTTTGCTTTTCAGGAACACCAGAATTTATGGCTCCAGAGGTGTATAATGAGGAATATAATGAACTGGTTGACATTTATTCGTTTGGAATGTGTGTATTAGAGATGGTTACCTTCGAATACCCGTACAGTGAATGCAACCACGCTGCTCAGATATACAAGAAAGTTGTGTCCGTAAGCATTTCAAACTCTTCTTTCATCTTTAGATTAAGTTTGTCTCCGTTTTCTATTGTGAACTTTTCATGCAGGGGAAAAGACCCGATGCTTTGTATAAAGTGAAGGACCCTGAAGTGCAGCAATTTGTGGAGAAGTGTCTAGCTACTGTATGCAATAGGCTGTCTGCTAGAGAGCTTCTGAACGACCCCTTCCTCCAAACTGACGACTATGGTTTCATCGACTTTTCTAGTTATGATCTTCAGAATGAAAGGGATTATTACCATCCTGATGAACATTACACAAGTGAGATTGATCTCTTCTCATGTCAAGGGGATGAACATTTGATGGATGTTGACATTGCAATAAAAGGTAGAAGGAAAGATGATGACGTCTTCTTAAGGCTCAGGATTGCGGATGAAGAAGGCAAGTTAAAAAACAAAATTCTAACTTTGTATATCCATTCTTGTCCTTAAGTAGGTATTGAATTGGAAGAGCATTGTTCATTCCTCTACGCAGGCCGCATTCGGAACATTTACTTCCCTTTTGATGTGGAGGGCGACACTGCACTGAGTGTTGCGAATGAAATGGTTGCAGAGCTTGACATTCATGACCAAGATGTTTTGAAGATAGCAGAAATGATAGATGGTGAGATTGCTACCTTGGTACCAGAATGGAAGAGGGGAATCCTTGGCCTTGCAGAGGAAAGTCCACAGTGTCCACATGGTTACCTACTGGATCATTTATCTTCGAATGGTTCAGACTTCAGAAACCTGCAAGTTCTTCAGTGTTCTGAAAATGGATGTGCTGCGATTCACGGTCGATTCGAGGAGGTAACTTACCAAGTTGGAGGGCCACAGCGATGTATTGATGCAGAGAATGCACCGATTTCATCTGAGCAAATCAATGATGTGAGTTACACTGATATATGGGCTCAGCGAGAAGCACCAGAGTCAAGTTCACATCACACAAGAGAGATCTTCTGTGTTGCAGAACATGACAGGAAGAATCAGTCTACCATTGAAGAAGGAAACAACGTCATCAAAAATATGAACAATCCTGGTGAATCCAATGAAAGAAACTCCGCCTCATCAGACCATTCAGGATCCAGTACTCTACATGAAGATTATGAGAACGAAATTCGGCAAGAACTCAGATGGCTTAAGGCAAAGTATCAGATACAGTTACAGGAGCTTAGACACCAACAACTGGGAGTCAAACTTAGATACTTAAGCTTGAATCCCATCTCTGATAAAAGAAAGAAGAAAAGACTCAATCTTGCTGCTTTCCCTCCAAACTTGCCAAAAGCAACGAGGGAAAGAAATGGAGATTCCTTTAATTCTAGAAAGCATTCCAATTTACATTTCTCTGCACATGATGATAAGAGACACAGCAAATTTGCGAACCAGACGCTCCAAAGCTACGAGGCATACAGTCGAGAGCATATTGCCACAGCCAAGACCTTCTACGCAGGAGCTATGCTTCCACATTCTCTTAGCAGAGCAACTTCCCTCCCACTAGATGCCTTAGACGTTTAAACTTTGAAGGGTTTCGGCCTGAGTCCATGTTATTGGCATAATGTTATTGCTGATAGGATAAAAAAAGCCATGAAAGGTTAGCTTTTCAAGCAGATATATAGAACCTGTCGGAGTGTAAACTACCATCTAACATGGTTAGTGAGGGATTTCCTCGGACTCCTCCAATGACTGAATCTCTTATAAAAGGGATTACAAAAAGGGATGGGCTTACTTGCTCCAAAACGTAAATAGTCAAATCAAATTTCACATACTATATTTGTGATACATATAAATTTATTATGTAATAAATTAAAAATATAAAATTTGAACAATTCATTCTGATCTCTAATTGACAACGTACATTGAATTTAGGGTTCACAGTTAAAGTTCACATGTGAAGATGGGAGGAGACTTAATGAGTCATGGACTTGGGGGTGTGACGCTGAGAGGTTCTTGCACCTATCCATTCCTCTTTCCTTCCTTTATACACAAGTATAATCTGGAATTGGATGCCTTTGTAATTTTTTTTTATGCCTAAACTACAAAAACTTTTTTTAATAATATTAAAAATTAAAGAAACTATAAAATGTAAACAATTCTTAAATTATGTTTTTTTAATACTTTTGTAAGTTCTATTTCGAAAGTAAGTATTAGAAAAATTGTTCATTTATGACCACAAGGCCGCTTTATAGTTAAAAATTTAAGTCACTGAAAGAGTCTCTTTATAAAAATATAAATAAAAAATTACGTACATTACGATTATTTCCAAATCTCTCCAAAATGGGAAGCCCTGTTCACTAGTTCACTTCAATGATTTAGATTACATTAATATGTATCAAGAAAAAGATATCCCATTCTTTAAATCTAAGCATTTTTTATTTTCACTCAAAGATAAATTTTAATGTTTTTGAAATTAATTTTTGGATAAAATGAAAACTCTTTATTCTTTTTAATATGTTCAATAAAAATTTATTATTTTATATACACTTTAATTAAGATATAAATTAAGATAAATAGACAAGGGGATAATTTATTAAAATTTATGTCAAAATAAAAAATTTATTATGATATTACTCCGATATAGTTTTGCAAGGATTTTAAAATATGAGGTAAAAATTGTAAGAAACATGAAATATTTATATTGATGAAAATTTCGATTAATTATTAGTGATGTTATTATTGTTTTTTAAAAAATATTTAATATATAAATAGTATGAATTTATAATAAATTTATTTTTGCTGTGTACTATAATTTTTTAATTATATAAATATTTTTATATTTAATAATTAAAAAAATATTTTTATATTATTCAAGTCAATTTGGTATTTGTACTCAAAAAAATCAAATTGGTAGCAGTTTAAAAAATAAATTAAAAATAACTCAATATTAACATATAAAAAGTTATATTGAAGTAAAATAAAATATAAAATATAATTAAAACAAAAAATCATGTTAATTTTAAAATAGTATTTTTTAAAAACTTTGAGGATGAAGCTAAAACTCCTAATTAATAAGCGAAAATGAAGATATTAGATATTAATTCAGGCCTGGGCTGGCCGGGCTCGGCCCGATCGAAATTTGGACATAGGGAAGGGTCATCTTACTCCAGACTGGAGCACGACATTCTCCACAGCCAAACACCCCCCAATTTATTATCCCGTTCCACAAAACCCTAAAAATACCCGGGTATTTCACTTCTCTGTCTAAAACGCAGCCTCACTCTATTCCAATCGGCGGCAAGTGGAAATCAACAGTATACTGCCAATCTCAAGTAATTCTTATAGATCATCTGAGTTCTAATTCCATTAAATTATGCATTTGTGAAAATAGTAATCCTTGAGTTTGTACCATTGTGTTCAAGCAGTAACCATGGCGGACAAGGCTGTGACGATCAGGACGAGGAAGTTCATGACTAACAGGCTTCTCTCAAGGAAACAATTTGTGGGTTCTCTCTCATTCTTTTAGTCTTCTGTTTTTCTTTGTAGTATTTTTCACGTGGTCATTGCAGTTTGTGTATGATTGTGTTCCTGGAGAATGTTTGGGGAAAATTATCAGTCATGGGAGGGGAAAAAAATTGGGACTTTGGTAGCTTTTTTAACGGAACTCTATATTTTTTTTGAGGCAGATTATTGACGTGCTCCATCCAGGGCGTGCCAATGTCTCGAAGGTATTATTTCTCTGTCTGTTTGTGTTTGTGTTTTTGTTTGTTTATGTTTTATTAGATTATACTGTTCACCACACAATACTGGCTTGTTTATGAAGGCTGAGCTAAAGGAGAAGCTTGCAAACTTGTATGAAGTGAAGGACCCTAACTCCATTTTTGTGTTCAAGTTCCGCACTCATTTTGGAGGTGGGAAATCAACTGGCTTTGGTCTGATTTACGACTCTGTGGAGAGCGCAAAGAAGTATGAGCCAAAGTACAGGCTCATTCGGGTACTTTATTTCTACGTCTCCTTACAGTTGTTGCTTTTGTGCATGAAATATACGCGTTTATGCTTTTGTACGCGGTCTTCTTTCATGGTTTTAGGCTTATAATTAATTGGAAATTAGTGTTTAACCATTTTGCTGCTAGATTCTAGATGTTTAGACAAAGCTGTTTAAGCTGTTTAAGTGTGTGATATATCTTAAACAACCTCTCTACTAGTTAGAAAAAAGATTGCGTATTTTTGAACTTCTCCAGACCCTGCATCTCAACTGGACCTTAATTGAAATGCTTTTATTGTTGTTTTTATATCTTGAGAATGTCGGGATATTTTATTTTTCCACAAGTGTTTGCATGATCTTGTGGATTACGGTTGCTTAGTGGATTATGTTTTACAAGGGGGTTATGATTATATGTTCTTATAGTGCTTTGATTGGGCTTTTCTGTCTCCTGATGTGGGTGATGGCATGAAATAATGTAGCAGGGTTGATGAGCTTCGGTTAGATTTTGGAAAAC
>JANVCQ010018900.1:0-12579 GCA_025531925.1 Erythroxylum plowmanianum
TTATGATGAGTTGAAATTGGATTGGATTATGAGATTGGTATATTGAATTGAGGATAATTTCCAAGGAAAAAGGGAATTGTATGGATTTGCATGAGTTCGAATAAAAAAAATGGTTATAAAGAAAAGAGAAAGAAAAATTTATACCGGATTAGTTCTCGGATGTCAGAAATCGGTTTTGATTTGATTTGAATTCGATTTGATGTTTGCTTCTGCTATGTGATTTTCGTTCCGTCTTCCGGTTGGGATCTGGTTTTCGGATCGGGTCCCAACAGTTGTGGTATTAGAGCAAGAGCGAAAGTGTTAAGTTTAAGCGGTTGGGTTTCGGTCCCAACAGACTTGGTTCAGGAGAGCAAATGTTAGACACCGCTTCCGAAGCCCAGCATTCGGAGTCATTAAACTGAAGCAGTACTTGTTCTCAATAATATTGAACTTATTTTGGGAAAATTAGCATAACTTGCTATAGAGATATGAGATCAAGTTGATTCTTAGATGCATCAAAAGAGGACTTCAAGATCTACAACTTTCATGAAGACCTTGAAGATAGATCCTGTCATTTATAGGGTCAAAATTGGACCACACTATGTAAGATGAACAGTAACTAGAAGAAGTTTTAGTCTAAGACCTATTTCAAATTATTAGGATAACTTTCTTTAGAGATATCAGATCAAGCTCATTCTTAGATGGTTCAAAAGATAACTTCAATATCTAAAACTTTCATGAAGACCTTAAAGATAGATTCTATCATTTATAGGGTCAACATTGGACCATACTATGTAAAATGAACAATAACTTAAAGAAGTTTCAGTCTAAGACCTATTTGGAATAATTAGCATAACTTTCTCTAGAGATATCGAATCAAGGTCATTCTTGATGGTTCGAAAGAGAACTTCAAGATCTACAATTTTTATGAAGATTTTGAAGATATATTCTATCATTTATAGGATCAAAAT
Source organism: Erythroxylum plowmanianum (assembly GCA_025531925.1). Classification (NCBI taxonomy): domain Eukaryota; kingdom Viridiplantae; phylum Streptophyta; class Magnoliopsida; order Malpighiales; family Erythroxylaceae; genus Erythroxylum; species Erythroxylum plowmanianum. The sequence goes on from JANVCQ010018900.1 coordinate 951, forward strand.
TGGACTAGACGATGTAAGATAAATAGTGACCAAAAGAAGTTTCATACATAGCTTTAATTACATATTAACATTATAATCAAAGGCTTAACACAAAATACAAAATACATTGGATGCTCAATGTTTGACATGCTTATAAAGCTATCCAAAAATGATTGAACTAACTTAGTTACAAAAGTTTCTAATATCTTGGAGTTTCCGATGCCTTGCAAGGATTGCTAACCTTCTTATTCTGCACCTGAGGAGGGAATAGTAGGGTGAGCTACACAGCTCAGTGGCCAATATATTTATAGCCATTGGCAATTAACCATAAATTCAAGTATATGTACATGTATATCTAGCAATTCGAGCATTCTCAATCTATTCTAGCAATTTAAGCATTAATCAATTTAACTTAAACTTATTATACACCATACTCGAAAATTTAAGGATGCAATACACAAACAAATATCTTAAGAGTTCCATGGAATGAAACGGAGAAATTGAAGTTTACACCGTGAACAAAACAAGTCCAAATTGTCAAGATCTCGTGGCCTCAAGCAAGCAGCCAGGAGAAGGCTATAGGTCAACGTACACATGACTAACAAAATGGGTTCCTCTCTTACCCAATCACAAGCAAATTTATGCTCAATTCAATCATATGCTCATACTTTCATGATTTTTCTTCTTTTCATCTAATTCAAAATGTTATAACCTCTTCCAAGGTATAACATAATCACAATGCATCATGCAATTCCAGTCATTCACAACGATTTCAATTTCAAGAAAATCATATTCAAGTAACTCAACAATACACACATATGCAAGAACTTGCCTAATTACACAATAACTACAAATACATTACTCACCTAATTAGCTTGCAAAAATATAAGTCAAGCTTGCCTTTCCCCTTGCTCTTGGGTAGGATTCTCTTGGTTTCCTAAAACAACCTAGGTTCCATTCAAAACAACATTCCAATAAAATTCATAAACTTCAAAAATCACAAAAAAATTGCAACAAACATAAATTAAGCTAAAATCAAACCTACCCATAGTCCATCTAGGTTAGAAAACCTAAGACCTAGTTTAGAGACCCTAAAATCAATTAGGTTCTCCTAATTTATCTTCTTCCAACACAATTCTTTCATTCTCTACACAAACCCCTTTCTCTCTCTAACTCCTTCATCCTCAACACAACCCATTTCTTTAATAAAGCAAGAAGGAAAGATGGTTAACCTACCTTAACAAACTTGATTTCTCTTCTTTTCTTCTTTCACCGAAACCTCTCTTCTTTTCTTTTATTTTCGTTTTTCACTCTTCTCCCCCCTCAATTCACGTTTTTCTCTTCTTAAAAGAACAAGACAACATGTTTTCTTCCATTTCTACCCTTAATGAGCTCAAAAAGTCCATTTTACCCTTCCTTATAAGCTTATGTTCTTTTATGCTTAAGTGATCTCCAAAAATGTCATTGAACATCCTTATTACATTAACACTTTAATTCCACTTACCCATTCAATAAATCCTACTAACTTTGACATAATTATAACTCCAAAAATTAAATCTATCAAAATCTCAAAATTATTTTAAATCATACTTAACTTAAAGAAAAAATCTTCAAGGTCCAACAACTCTCCCCTCTTAAAGAATTTTGTCCTCAAAATTCTTACCTAAGACATTGAAGAGGTGTGGATACTTCTCCCTCATGGCCTCTAAGGGTTCCTACGTGGCCTCTTTCGTAGAATGGTTTTTCCACAAAACTTTAACCAGCTTCACAGTCTTGTTTCTCAAAAACCTTTTCCTTTGAATCTAAAATCTCCATTGGTTGTTCTTCATAAGTTAAATCCTCTCTTAACTGAACTTCTGAAGGTTGAATTATGTGTGAAGGATCATAACGGTACTTCCTCAATATCGATACATGGAAAACATTGTGAATCTTAGACAACTCCGGTGGCAAAGCTAACTTATAAGCTAAAGGCCCAATCTTCTCAATGATCTCATATGGGACTATGTATCTCGGACTAAGCTTGCCCTTCTTACCAAATGTCAAAACTCCTTTCCATGGAGAAGCTTTAAGAAACACTTTATGTCCAACTTCAAATTCCATCTCCTTTTTTTGTGTATCCGTATAGCTCTCCATTCTGTTTTGAGTTGCTTTAAGTCTCTACTTCACCAATTTAATCTTATCAATTGTGACTTGTACCAACTTAGGTTTTACAAGTCTCCTTTCACCTTCCTTATCTCAACAAATAGGAGTTTTGCAATTCCTACTAAACAAAGTTTCATAAGGTGCCATTTAAATTCCTGAGTGATAGGAATTATTGTAAGCAAACTCGATTAAAGGTAAATGATCATCCCATGAACCTTTGAAGTCCATAACACAAGCTTTTAACATTGCCTCCAATGTCCGTATTGTCCCTTCTGATTGACCATCAGTTTGTGGATGGAAAGTTGTACTAAAGTGCAACTTGGTTCCCAAAGCCTCTTGCAAGCTTTTTCGGAATCTGGAGGTGAACCTGAGGTCTCTATCCGAAACTATAGAGCTTGGAATCCCATGAAGTCGGATGATTTCATCCACATATTTCTTGGCCAAGGCATTTGAAGAACCTGTCTGCTTAATTGGCAAGAAATGTGCAGACTTAGTTAGCCTATCAACAATCACCCATATTGCATTATGCTTCATGCTATTCCTCGCCAATCCCATTAAGAAATCCATCGTAATCTTCTCCCATTTCCATTTTAGAATTAGCAGAGGTTTAAACTTGCCTGAAGGTGCCTGGTGTTCAACTTTAACTTGCTGGCACACTAAGTATCTTTTAGCATATTCTGCTACTTCTTTCTTCATTCCTTTCCACCAGAAATGCTCCTTCAAATCTTTATACATTCTCGTACTTCCTAGGTGCGTAGTATAAGGCGCATTGTGTGCCTCATCAAGAATCTCATCTTTTAACTCCAACATGTCTGGAATACACAATTTGTTACCTACCATCATCAATCCATCTTCTCTGATCTCTATTTCAGAAGGTTTACCACTTTTAATCTCTTCTCAGAACCTGCTTAAATACTCATCTCGTTCTTGCAATTTCTTAATCTTCTCATTCAACATTGGCCTCACTCTAAAGTTAGCCAATACACAATCAGACTCAACTTGCCTCAACGTCATATTAAGTTTGGCTAATTCCTTTAACAAAGGAAGGTATAATGTCTCCACATATGCCATAGTGGACTTCCTACTCAGTGAATTTGCTAATAAATTAGCTTTCCCCGGGTGGTAGTCTATCATCAAGTTATAATCTTTCAACAGTTAACCACCTTCTTTGTCTCAAATTCAACTCATTTTGGCTCATCAGATACTTAAAACTCTTGTGGTCTATAAACATCTTGGTGGTTACTCCATATAAGTAGTGTCTCCATACCTTCAACGTAAAAATTATGGCAGCTAACTCCAAATCATGCATAGGATAATTCATATCATAGGGCTTTAATTGCCTAGAAACATAAGCAATCACTTAATCACCTTGCATTAATACACAACCCAATCCCTTCCTTGAGGCATCACTATACACTGTGTATCTGTCACTACCTAAAGTCAAAGTCAAAACCAGTGCAGTTGTAAGCCTGCTCTTCAATTCCTCAAAATTGCTCTGGCACTCCTATGTCCATACAAATTTTTGAATCTTTCTTGTCAATTTGGAAAGTGGAGCTGCTATTATGGAAAAGCCCTCCACAAACCTTCTATAATACCCATCTAATCCTAAGAAACTTCTCACTTTAGCTACATTCTTAGGTGCTTTCCATTTCACAACCACTTTTATCTTCCTCAAATCCACTTGTACTCTTTGCTCTGAAACCACATGTCCAAGAAATGTCACTTCCTTTAGCCAAAATTCACATTTGATGACTTTGACATACAGCTCATTCTTCTTCAATGTCTCCATAGAAATTCTTAAATGTTCCTCTTGCTCCTTATCACTCTTAGAATAGACCAAAATATCATCAATAAAGACAATGACAAATTAATCTTAGAAAGGCTTAAAGACTCTATTCATCAAATCTATGAAGGTTGCAGGTGCATTTGTCAATCCAAAAGGAATAACTAAGAACTCAAAGTGGCCATACCATATTCTAAAAGCAGTCTTTGACACATCACACTCATTTATCCTCAACTGGTGGCAACCCGATCTCAAATCTATCTTGGAAAAAACCCTTGACCCTTGCAACTGATCAAAAAAGTCATCTATGCATGGAAGCGAATATCTGTTTTTGATGGTGACATGGTTAAGTTTCCTATAATCAATACATATTCACAATGATCCGTCTTTCTTCTTCACAAAAAGGACCGGAGCTCCCTGAGTTGAAGAGCTCGGCCTAATGTAACCTTTCTCTAATAAATCTTCCAATTGCTCCTTAAGCCCTTCAATTCCGTCGGAGCCATTCTATAAGGCAGAATTGAAATTGACGTTATGGCTAGAAGAAGCTCAATAGAAAATTCAATTTTCTTAGGTGGCGGTAGTCCTAGTAATTCTTCGAAAAAGACATCTGAGAAATCCATGATCACTGGTATATATTCTAACTTCCTTTTATCTACGTTCGTGTTTACCACATAGGCCAAAAATACTTCACACCGTTTCCTCATCATTTTCTCTGCCATCAAAGCCGAAATAATTCTCGGTGAGCTAAATTTTCTATCTCCTATAAATATCATCTTTCTTCCATTATCTAACTCAAACTCCATGGTCATCTGTTTGCAATCTAAGTTAGCATTATATTTCTTTAAGATGTCCATACCTAAAATCACATCTAATCCCCCCATCTTCAATGGCATTAAATCTACCACTATATGTCCCCCACCAATATGTATCTCACAATCTCTATAAACTTGACTAATCATAATATAGTAGCCTATTGGAGTACTAATCATTAAAGGGGTATCCAATAGGCTCAGTTCTCTACCATACACAATTCTACTTGATGACACAAACGAATGAGTAGAACCCGAATCAATCAAAACAATTGCATCATCGTCAAATAATTTAATCATACTAGTCACAACTTTTGGAGTTCTCTCTACTTCCTCCCGTGTCATTGCAAACACTCTAGCTAGTGTTTACCCCCTTGGTCTTCCTGGAGAATTCACCCTCCTAGCTGCACCAGACTACCTACTTCCATTGTAGTCTTATGCCCCACTGTCTCAGTTCTCTTTGAAGCTTGCATCTGTGTTCCCTCTCTTCTTGCATACTTCTGACACTCTCTTGCCATGTGTCCTTTCTCTCCATAATTGAAGCATGTTCCTCTCAATCAGTAACATTCCCCTCTATGAAACCCTCCGCAGTGTTCACATTTGGGATTGGGTGGCTTGTCCCCATCTCCCTTTTGCTGCCTCCTACTGTAGAGGCTTGATCAAAAACAGTAGAAGTTCTCATCGGTTTGGACCTGCTCGCGTCACTGCTCTTCTCCTCAGACTGCACAGAGAAAGTCCTAGCACTCCTCTCAAGCATAGAAGTATCACCTCCCCTCTTGAACTATTCTCTCCCCTTTCTCTTTTTACTCACTGCGCTCTTTATGTTCTCAATGTTCTTAACCCTTAAAGTCGCTTCAACCAGTTGTTGAAAATCAAAAAAATTCTGCACCACCACTTTCTCTCTAATAGCTAGATGCAACCCTGATTCGAATCTACAGCATTTAGCTGCCTCACTCATCATCATCTCTGCTGCATACTGAGATAGTTGTGTAAACCGGTGCTCATACTCACTCATCGTTATTTCCCTCTAGGTGAGACTCAAAAACTCTCTCTGCTTTTGCTGAATATACACCTTAGACAGGTATTTCTTCTTTTAAATAGCTAAGAATTCCTTCCATACCAGCACTGGCAGTCTTATCTGGCTCCCTAGCACACTATCCCACCAATGCAAAGCATCTCCCTATAGCAACCTTGCAGTATAGACAACTTTCTCATCATCCTCAGAATCCATCTAATCTAGTATCCTCTCAATCTTTCTCAACCAAGTCTCGACTTCTTCTGGATCTGTTGTTCCATAGAAATTCACCGCCCCATACTTCCTGAGTTTGTCAAACTGTTTCCCTTTCTTGACTAGAGTCGGAGCAAAAGATTGTGGCATCTGGCCTATAATCTGAACAAATGCCTGAAACATCCTCAGATCCAATGGAGCAAGCACTTGCTGCTGCGAAAGAGGAGACTCCCGCGTCTATGATCAAACGGGCTCACTACCTTGCCTTGCAGAAGCCTCAGCATTTCCTAAGGCTACTGACTCATCAGTACTCTCCTCCCTTGGCAGAGAGTCAAGTGCAATTGCTCCTTGCAATGCTCCTCGTTTCCTTCTATGAGGTGACATCTTGCTCTTTCAATGTAAATACTAACTATTAGCTTACATCTCATTTTAAAATCCTAATCCTTACATGTATGCATGACATGCATATCACTTAATGCAATTCAATCAATTCACAATGTAACAAGTAATCATATGGCATAACAATTCATCCTGCTATGCATTCTTAGCCTAGGAAAAATCTTAGATATGATACCAATCAATGCTGGACCCCGCTTCCGAAGCCCAGCATTCGAAGTCATTAAACTAAAGCAGTACTTATTCTCAATCATATTGAAACTATTTCGTGAAAATTGGCATAACTTGCTCTAGATATATTAGATCAAGGTCATTCTTAGATGGTTTGAAAGAGGACTCTAAGATCTACAAATTTCATGAAGACATTAAAGATAGATTCTATCATCTACAGGGAAAAATTGGACCAGACAATGTAAGATGAATAGCGACTAGAAGAAGTTTCAGTCTAAGACCTATTTGGAATAATTGGCATAACTTTCACTAGAAATATTGAATCAAGGTCAATCATAGATGGTTCAAAATAGGACTTCAAAATCTACAACTTTCATGAAGATCTTAAAGATTGATTCTGTCATTTACAGGGTCAACATTGGATCAGACGATGTAAAATGAATAGTAACTGGAAGAAGTTTTAGTCTAAGACCTATTTGGCATAATTCACATAACTTTCTCTAGAGATATCAGATCAAGGTAATTGTTATACGGTTTGAAAGAAGACTTCAAGATATACAACTTTCATGAAGACATTAAAGATAGATTCTCTCATATACAGGGTCAAAATTGGACCAAATAATGTAAGATGAACAGTGACCAGAAGAAGTTTCATACATAGCTTTAATTACATATTAATATTATAATCAAAGACTTAACACAAAATACAAAATACATTGTATGCTCAATGTTTGACATGCTTATAAAGCTATCCAAAAATGATTGAACTAAATTAGTTACAAAAGTTTCTAATATCTTGGATTTTTCGATGCCTTGCAAGGATTGGTAACCTTCTCATTCTGCACCTGAGGAGGGAATAGTGGGGTGAGCTACACAGCTCGGTGGCCAATATATTTATAGCCATTGGAAATTGACCACAAATTCAAGCACATGTACATGTATACCTAGCAATTCGAGCATTCTCAATCTATTATACCAATTTAAACATTTAATCAATTTAACTTAAACTTATAACACACAGCATAGACATCAGCCATTAAATATAACACTCAATTATGCACCATACTCGAAAATTTAAAGATGCAATGCACAAACAAATGGCTCGAGAGTTTCGTGGAATGAAATAGGGAAACTAGAAACTGAAGTTTACACCATGAATAAAACGAGTCTAAATTCTCAAGATCTCGTGGTCTCAAGCGGGAAGCAGGGAGAAGACTATAGATTAACGTGTACGTGACTAACAAAAAGGGTTCCTCTCTTTCCCAATCACAAGCAAATTTATACTCAATTCAATTGTATGCTCATACTTTCATGCTTTTTCTTCTTTTGATCTAATTCAAAATGTTATAACCTCTTCCAAGGTATAACATAATCATAATGCATCATGCAATTCCAATCATTCACAAAGATTTCAATTTCGAGCAAATCAAATTCAAGCAACTTAACATATACACACATAGGCAAGAACTTGCCTAATTATACAATAACTACAAATACATTACCCACTTAATTAGCTTGCGAAAATTCAAGTCAAGCTTGCCTTTGCCCTTGCTCTTGGGTAGGATTCCCTTGGTTTCCTAAAACAACCAAGGGATGTATGATGATACTGTGATGCTCAGATTATTTCCCTTCACTTTGAGAGATCGAGCCAAGGCATGACATAACTCACTTAGCGCATCTCAGATTACTATATGGGAGCAAGTAGCCCAAGCCTTCCTTACCACGTACTTCCCATCGATAAAGACTATGCGGATCAATAAGGAAATTACAAACTTTCAGCAAAATAATGGGGAGTCATTATATGAAGCATGGGAGAGTTTCAAAGAGTTGCAAAGAAGCTACCCACACCACAACCTTCCAAGGGAGTTCTTACTACAGACATTATATAACGGTGTAAATTAGACTACAAGGGGGACAATAGATATAGCTATTGGAGGGTCATTGATGAGGAAAACCATTGATACGGCTCATGATCTTTTGGAGGAGTTGGCAAGTAATAGTTACATATGATTGACTGAAAAGAGTAGGCAAGGTATAAAGGAACAAAAAGACATGATTCCAATTGATTATGCCACAGCCTTACAAGCTCAAATTACTGTCCTCACTAAGCAGTTGAACAATACGCAAGGAGTTTCTTCATCCACAGCCAAAACCATATAGGTCCACTGTGAGTTATGTGGGTAAGACAACCATTGCATAGTAGATTGCTCCTTGTTTGGAGCTAGTATCACAGAATAGGTAAATTACTTGGGCCAACCACATTGAGGTAACAATCTATACTCTAACATTTATAATCCAGGGTGGAAAAATCACCTATTTTTTTTGGAGTACTAACAACACAGGTGGCCAAACAAAACCACAAGGACCGCTCGAATTTCAGCAAGATTGCCTTGGGTCTTTGAAGAGCAAAATGGATAAGTTAATGGACGTCCAAGTCTTAATTCTCAAGCCAAGAGGAAAGTCAAAGAAGGCAAGAAGAGAAATAGAAATGCAGGAAGAGAATTGACCGAATCTTGAAGATCCATGCTTCCCCCATCCACAACTTGGAGGTTAAGGTAGGCTAACTTGCCACTGCTTTGTCTTTTAGAAATGTAGGTAGCCTACCAAGCAACACTGAAACTAACCTAAAGGAACAATTTAAGGCCATCACACTTTGGAGTGGCAAGCAACTGGAGGAGCCAAGTGTGAAAAAGGAGAGTCAAACGAAGGTGAAAGGCAAGGAGATAGAAAAAGAGAAAGTAGAAGAGAGGTCATATGTACCACCACCACCCTACAAGCCTAAACTCTCATATCTATAAAGGGTAAGACAACATCCGATTGACACTCAGTTTTCCAAGTTTTTGGAGAAACTGAAGAAGCTTTAAATTAACTTATCATTGGTGGAATCCTTGGAGTGCATGCCTAAGTATGTGAAGTTTCTTAAGGACATACTCATACATAAACACACTTGGGAGAACAATCAGAAGATAACCTTGATGGAAAATTATAGTTTAATCATATCAAGCATAATGCCTTCAAACTAAAAGATCTAGGGAGTTTTACTATTTTATATGTTATTGGTGACTTTGAATTTTCTAAATTTTTATCTAATTTAGGTACAATTATTAACTTGATGCCTTTGTCTATTTTCAGGAAAATGGGATTAGGATAGCTCAACCCAACATCCATGCTCATTTAGCTTGCAGATCAATCCATCAAGAGGCCATTTAGAGTTGTAGAAGATGTGTTAATAAAAGTAGATAAATTTATCATTCCTATTGATTTTGTTGTCCATTGATATTAGGTATGCCCTTTACGAATACTGGTAGGGCATTAGATGATGTGTATGAAGGAAAACTTATTTTAAGAATTAGTGATGAGCAAGTTGAATTTAACATGTCTAAATCTTTAAAGAAACCGATAGATGGTACTGCATGTATGAAAATTGATGTTGTGGATGAGTGTGTGAATGATGTTGAAGAGGAAGTTGATGAAGCTATTGAAGTGCACAAAGATGAGAGTGTGAGAGAAGAGGAATTATGTGAGGAAGTTGAGCTAAAGAAATTGGAGATAACAAATACACCCACACACCTTCCATTATTAAGCCACCCAACTTAGAGCTTAAACCCCTACCTTTCCACTTAAGATACAACCTTTTAGGTAAGAACCATACCCTACCCATCATTATCTCCAACCAACGAGATTGTGAGCAAGAAGAGAAAGTGGTGGAGACCATTAAAAAAAGGATGAAAGCCATGGGGTGGCAAATTTCTGATATTAGGGGGATTTGCCCCTATATGGTGATGCAAAGGATTAACCTTTAAGAAGGGTGTAAGACAGTGAGGGAGAGGCAAAGAAGGTTAAATCCAAACATACAAGAGGTTGTGAAGAAGGAGGTAGTGAAGCTCTTGGATGCGGGGATTATTTACTCCATTTTAGATAGTGAGTTGGTGAGTCCAGTTTAGTGTGTGCCTATAAAGGGTGACATGACAGTGATGGAGATTGAACATGGTGAAAAGATTTCTACTAGGATCATCAAAAGTTGGCAAGTGTGTATTGATTATAAGAAGCTCAATTTGGCCAGCAAGGAAGACCATTTCCCTTTACCTTTTGTGGACCAAATGATTGAGAGGGTGGTTGGCCATACATTTTACTATTTTCTTGATGGATACTCAGGGTATAATTAGGTATTTATATACCCATAGGATCAGGAGAAGACCACTTTCACTTATCTTTATGGAACTTTCACTTATCGGAGGATGCCTTTTAGTTTATGCAATGCACCCATCACATTCTAAAGGTGCATGATGGCCATATTTACAGATATGAATGATAACTTTATGGAGGTATTTATGGATGACTTCTCTATCCTTGGAGATTCTTTTAGTCATTGTTGATTTAATTTAGACAAAGTGCTTCAAAGATGTGAGGAGTCTCATCTAGTCTTGAACTGGGAGAAATGTCATTTCATGGTCCAAGAGGAATTGTATTGGACTATAAGATCTCAGGCAAGGGGATTGAAGTGGATCGAGCCAAGATTGAAGTGATTGAAAAGCTACCACCTCCCACTAACATCAAGGGCATCCGAGCCTTCCTTGGTCATGCAAGGTTCTACAAACGGTTCATCAAGGATTTCTCTCTTATCACTAGACCCTTGACTCATTTTGTTGGATCCCGTTTCCGGAATCCAACTCTTAACAAACATATCATTATACTAGAGCGTGGTTCCTTGTAATTCTTCTTACTCTGATATCATAAATGTTGGGATCCGATTTTAGAACTGGACCCCAACCGAAAAAGTCAAAAACGGAGGCGAAAAGCGAAACAAAAAAGACGAAAGCGAAAGAATCGAAAGCGAATCGAATACGAAGACAAATTGAATTGGCTCGGAAAACAAACCAAACAAACAATGTAATTGACTGAAATACAAATTCCGACATCCGATAACATACACTTTTAGAACAGCGTCGTGTTGGAAACCATATGACTCTCGCAATCTAAACCGATCAAATCTGGTATAAATTTTTTTCTTTCTTTTTCATTCATTATTAACCTCATACAAAGTAATTTAATTTCCCTTTTGGAAAGTCATCCTCAATCAAAAATTCATTTCATAAGATTCGTCTTATACAATCACACAAA